>JANCRA010000230.1:0-240370 GCA_024362935.1 Setophaga petechia | reverse complement strand
GCAGGAAGTATTCCAGCAAGGAAGGAAGGAAGCAAGGAGGGAAGGAAGGAAAGAAGTGAAGAAAGAAGGGGAGAAGGAAAGAAGGAAAGAAGGAAGGAAGTATGTATGCTAGGAAAGAAGAAAAGAAGGAAAAAAGAATTCCAGGAAGTATTCCAGGAAGTGTTCCAGGAAGTATTCCCGGAAGTATTCCAGGAAGTATTCCAGAAAGGAAGGAAGGTAAGAAGGAAGGAAGGTAAGAAGGAAAGAAGGAAGTATGTATTCCAGGAAGGAAGAAATGAAGGAAGGAAGTATTTCAGGAAGCATTACAGGAAGTATTCCAGGAAGTAGTCCAAAATGGAAGGAAGGAAGGAAGTATTGCAGGAAGTATTCCAGGAAGGAAGGAAAGAAGCAAGGAGGGAAGGAACGAAGTTAAGAAAGAAGGGGAGAAGGAAAGAAGGAAAGAAGGAAGGAAGTATGTATGCTAGGAAAGAAGAAAAGAAGGAAAAAAGAATTCCAGGAAGTATTCCAAGTAGTATTCCAGGAAGTATTCCAGAAAGGAAGGAAGGTAAGAAGGAAGGAAGGTAAGAAGGAGAGAAGGATGTATGTATTCCAGGAAGAAAGAAATGAAGGAAGGAAGTATTTCAGGAAGCATTACAGGAAGTATTCCAGGAAGTAGTCCAAAATGGAAGGAAGGAAGGAACTATTGCAGGAAGTATTTCAGGAAGGAAGGAAAGAAGCAAGGAGGGAAGGAAGAAAAGAAGTGAAGAAAGAAGGGGAGAAGGAAAGAAGGAAAGAAGGAAGGAAGTATGTATGCTAGGAAAGAAGAAAAGAAGGAAAAAAGAATTCCAGGAAGTATTCCCGGAAGTATTCCAGGAAGTATTCCAGAAAGGAAGGAAGGTAAGAAGGAAGGAAGGTAAGAAGGAAAGAAGGAAGTATGTATTCCAGGAAGGAAGTATTTCAGGTAGCATTACAGGAAGTATTCCAGGAAGTAGTCCAAAATGGAAGGAAGGAAGGAAGGAAGTATTGCAGGAAGTATTCCAGGAAGGAAGGAAAGAAGCAAGGAGGGAAGGAAGGAAAGAAGTTAAGAAAGAAGGGGAGAAGGAAAGAAGGAAAGAAGGAAGGAAGTATGTATGCTAGAATAGAAGAAAAGAAGGAAAGAAGAATTCCAGGAAGTATTCCATGAAGTATTCCAGGAAGTATTCCCGGAAGTATTCCAGAAAGGAAGGTAGGTAAGAAGGAAGGAAGGTAAGAAGGAAAGAAGGAAGTATGTATTCCAGGAAGGAAGAAATGAAGGAAGGAAGTATCTCAGGAAGCATTAACGGAAGTATTCCAGGAAGTAGTCCAAAATGGAAGGAAGGAAGGAAGTATTGCAGGAAGTATTCCAGGAAGGAAGGAAAGAAGCAAGGAGGGAAGGAAGGAATGAAGTTAAGAAAGAAGGGGAGAAGGAAAGAAGGAAAGAAGGAAGGAAGTATGTATGCTAGAAAAGAAGAAAAGAAGAAAAAAATAAATCCAAGAAGTATTCCAGGAAGTATTACAGGAAGTATTCCCGGAAGTATTCCAGGAAGTATTCCAGAAAGGAAGGAAGGTAAGAAGGAAGGAAGGTAAGAAGGAAAGAAGGAAGTATGTATTCCAGGAAGGAAGAAATGAAGGAAGGAAGTATTTCAGGAAGCATTACAAGAAGTATTCCAGGAAGTAGTCCAAAATGGAAGGAAGGAAGGAAGGAAGGAAGTATTGCAGGAAGTATTCCAGGAAGGAAGGTAAGAAGCAAGGAGGGAAGGAAGGAAAAAAGTTAAGAAAGAAACGGAGAAGTAAAGAAGGAAAGAAGGAAGGAAGTATATATGCTAGGAAAGAAGAAAAGAAGGAAAAAATAATTCCAGGAAGTATTCCAGGAAGTATTCCAGGAAGTATTCCCGGAAGTATTCCAGGAAGTATTCCAGAAAGGAAGGAAGGTAAGAAGGAATGAAGGTAAGAAGGAAAGAAGGAAGTATGTATTCCAGGAAGGAAGAAATTAAGGAAGTAGGTATTTCAGGAAGCATTACAGGAAGTATTCCTGGAAGTAGTCCAAAATGGAAGGAAGGAAGGAAGTATTGCAGGAAGTACTCCAGGAAGGAAGGAAAGAAGCAAGGAGGGAAGGAAGGAAAGAAGTGAAGAAAGAAGGGGAGAAGGAAAGAAGGAAAGAAGGAAGGAAGTATGTATGCTAGGAAAGAAGAAAAGAAGGAAAAAAGAATTCCAGGAAGCATTCCAGGAAGTATTCCAGGAAGTATTCCAGGAAGTATTCCAGAAAGGAAGGAAGGTAAGAAGGAAGGAAGGTAAGAAGGAAAGAAGGAAGTATGTATTCCAGGAAGGAAGAAATGAAGGAAGGAAGTATTTCAGGAAGCATTACAGGAAGTATTCCAGGAAGTAGTCCAAAATGGAAGGAAGGAAGGAAGGAAGGAAGGAAGGAAGGAAGGAAGGAAGGAAGGAAGGAAGGAAGGAAGGAAGGAAGGAAGGAATGAAGGAAGGAAGGAAGGAAGGAAGGAAGGAAGGAAGGAAGGAAGGAAGGAAGGAAGGAAGGAAGGAAGGCAAGAAGGAAGGAAGGAAGGAAGGAAGGAAGGAAGGAAGGAAGGAAGGAAGGAAGGAAGGAAGGAAGGAAGGAAGGAAGGAAGGAAGGAAGGAAGGAAGGAAGGAAGGAAGGAAGGAAGGAAGGAAGGAAGGAAGGAAGGAAGGAAGGAAGGAAGGAACTATTCCAGGAAGGAAGGAAAGAAGCAAGGAGGGGAAGGAAGGAAAAAAGTGAAGAAAGAAGGGGAGAAGGAAAGAAGGAAAGAAGGAAGGAAGTATGTATGCTAGGAAAGAAGAAAAGAAGGAAAAAAAATTCCAGGAAGTATTCCAGGAAGTATTCCCGGAAGTATTCCAGGAAGTATTCCAGAAAGGAAGGAAGGTAAGAAGGAAGGAAGGTAAGAAGGAAAGAAGGAAGTATGTATTCCAGGAAGGAAGAAATGAAGGAAGGAAGTATTTCAGGAAGCATTACAGGAAGTATTCCAGGAAGTAGTCCAAAATGGAAGGAAGGAAGGAAGGAAGGAAGGAAGATAGGAAGGAAGTACTGCAGGAAGTATTCCAGCAAGGAAGGAAGGAAGCAAGGAGGGAAGGAAGGAAAGAAGTGAAGAAAGAAGGGGAGAAGGAAAGAAGGAAAGAAGGAAGGGAGTATGTATGCTAGGAAAGAAGAAAAGAAGGAAAAAAGAATTCCAGGAAGTATTCCAGGAAGTGTTCCAGGAAGTATTCCCGGAAGTATTCCAGGAAGTATTCCAGAAAGGAAGGAAGGTAAGAAGGAAGGAAGGTAAGAAGGAAAGAAGGAAGTATGTATTCCAGGAAGGAAGAAATGAAGGAAGGAAGTATTTCAGGAAGCATTACAGGAAGTATTCCAGGAAGTAGTCCAAAATGGAAGGAAGGAAGGAAGTATTGCAGGAAGTATTCCAGGAAGGAAGGAAAGAAGCAAGGAGGGAAGGAAGGAACGATGTTAAGAAAGAAGGGGAGAAGGAAAGAAGGAAAGAAGGAAGGAAGTATGTATGCTAGGAAAGAAGAAAAGAAGGAAAAAAGAATTCCAGGAAGTATTCCAAGTAGTATTCCAGGAAGTATTCCAGAAAGGAAGGAAGGTAAGAAGGAAGGAAGGTAAGAAGGAGAGAAGGATGTATGTATTCCAGGAAGAAAGAAATGAAGGAAGGAAGTATTTCAGGAAGCATTACAGGAAGTATTCCAGGAAGTAGTCCAAAATGGAAGGAAGGAAGGAACTATTGCAGGAAGTATTTCAGGAAGGAAGGAAAGAAGCAAGGAGGGAAGGAAGAAAAGAAGTGAAGAAAGAAGGGGAGAAGGAAAGAAGGAAAGAAGGAAGGAAGTATGTATGCTAGGAAAGAAGAAAAGAAGGAAAAAAGAATTCCAGGAAGTATTCCAGGAAGTATTCCAGGAAGTATTCCAGAAAGGAAGGAAGGTAAGAAGGAAGGAAGGTAAGAAGGAAAGAAGGAAGTATGTATTCCAGGAAGGAAGTATTTCAGGTAGCATTACAGGAAGTATTCCAGGAAGTAGTCCAAAATGGAAGGAAGGAAGGAAGGAAGTATTGCAGGAAGTATTCCAGGAAGGAAGGAAAGAAGCAAGGAGGGAAGGAAGGAAAGAAGTTAAGAAAGAAGGGGAGAAGGAAAGAAGGAAAGAAGGAAGGAAGTATGTATGCTAGAATAGAAGAAAAGAAGGAAAGAAGAATTCCAGGAAGTATTCCATGAAGTATTCCAGGAAGTATTCCCCGGAAGTATTCCAGAAAGGAAGGTAGGTAAGAAGGAAGGAAGGTAAGAAGGAAAGAAGGAAGTATGTATTCCAGGAAGGAAGAAATGAAGGAAGGAAGTATCTCAGGAAGCATTAACGGAAGTATTCCAGGAAGTAGTCCAAAATGGAAGGAAGGAAGGAAGTATTGCAGGAAGTATTCCAGGAAGGAAGAAAAGAAGCAAGGAGGGAAGGAAGGAATGAAGTTAAGAAAGAAGGGGAGAAGGAAAGAAGGAAAGAAGGAAGGAAGTATGTATGCTAGAAAAGAAGAAAAGAAGAAAAAAATAAATCCAAGAAGTATTCCAGGAAGTATTACAGGAAGTATTCCCGGAAGTATTCCAGGAAGTATTCCAGAAAGGAAGGAAGGTAAGAAGGAAGGAAGGTAAGAAGGAAAGAAGGAAGTATGTATTCCAGGAAGGAAGAAATGAAGGAAGGAAGTATTTCAGGAAGCATTACAAGAAGTATTCCAGGAAGTAGTCCAAAATGGAAGGAAGGAAGGAAGGAAGGAAGTATTGCAGGAAGTATTCCAGGAAGGAAGGAAAGAAGCAAGGAGGGAAGGAAGGAAAAAAGTTAAGAAAGAAACGGAGAAGGAAAGAAGGAAAGAAGGAAGGAAGTATATATGCTAGGAAAGAAGAAAAGAAGGAAAAAATAATTCCAGGAAGTATTCCAGGAAGTATTCCCGGAAGTATTCCAGGAAGTATTCCAGGAAGTATTCCAGAAAGGAAGGAAGGTAAGAAGGAATGAAGGTAAGAAGGAAAGAAGGAAGTATGTATTCCAGGAAGGAAGAAATTAAGGAAGTAGGTATTTCAGGAAGCATTACAGGAAGTATTCCTGGAAGTAGTCCAAAATGGAAGGAAGGAAGGAAGTATTGCAGGAAGTACTCCAGGAAGGAAGGAAAGAAGCAAGGAGGGAAGGAAGGAAAGAAGTGAAGAAAGAAGGGGAGAAGGAAAGAAGGAAAGAAGGAAGGAAGTATGTATGCTAGGAAAGAAGAAAAGAAGGAAAAAAGAATTCCAGGAAGTATTCCAGGAAGTATTCCAGGAAGTATTCCAGGAAGTATTCCAGAAAGGAAGGAAGGTAAGAAGGAAGGAAGGTAAGAAGGAAAGAAGGAAGTATGTATTCCAGGAAGGAAGAAATGAAGGAAGGAAGTATTTCAGGAAGCATTACAGGAAGTATTCCAGGAAGTAGTCCAAAATGGAAGGAAGGAAGGAAGGAAGGAAGATAGGAAGGAAGTACTGCAGGAAGTATTCCAGCAAGGAAGGAAGGAAGCAAGGAGGGAAGGAAGGAAAGAAGTGAAGAAAGAAGGGGAGAAGGAAAGAAGGAAAGAAGGAAGGAAGTATGTATGCTAGGAAAGAAGAAAAGAAGGAAAAAAGAATTCCAGGAAGTATTCCAGGAAGCTTTCCAGGAAGTATTCCCGGAAGTATTCCAGGAAGTATTCCAGAAAGGAAGGAAGGTAAGAAGGAAGGAAGGTAAGAAGGAAAGAAGGAAGTATGTATTCCAGGAAGGAAGAAATGAAGGAAGGAAGTATTTCAGGAAGCATTACAGGAAGTATTCCAGGAAGTAGTCCAAAATGGAAGGAAGGAAGGAAGTATTGCAGGAAGTATTCCAGGAAGGAAGGAAAGAAGCAAGGAGGGAAGGAAGGAACGAAGTTAAGAAAGAAGGGGAGAAGGAAAGAAGGAAAGAAGGAAGGAAGTATGTATGCTAGGAAAGAAGAAAAGAAGGAAAAAAGAATTCCAGGAAGTATTCCAAGTAGTATTCCAGGAAGTATTCCAGAAAGGAAGGAAGGTAAGAAGGAAGGAAGGTAAGAAGGAGAGAAGGATGTATGTATTCCAGGAAGAAAGAAATGAAGGAAGGAAGTATTTCAGGAAGCATTACAGGAAGTATTCCAGGAAGTAGTCCAAAATGGAAGGAAGGAAGGAACTATTGCAGGAAGTATTCCAGGAAGGAAGGAAAGAAGCAAAGAGGGAAGGAAGAAAAGAAGTGAAGAAAGAAGGGGAGAAGGAAAGAAGGAAAGAAGGAAGGAAGTATGTATGCTAGGAAAGAAGAAAAGAAGGAAAAAAGAATTCCAGGAAGTATTCCATGAAGTATTCCAGGAAGTATTCCAGAAAGGAAGGAAGGTAAGAAGGAAGGAAGGTAAGAAGGAAAGAAGGAAGTATGTATTCGAGGAAGGAAGTATTTCAGGTAGCATTACAGGAAGTATTCCAGGAAGTAGTCCAAAATGGAAGGAAGGAAGGAAGGAAGGAAGTATTGCAGGAAGTATTCCAGGAAGGAAGGAAAGAAGCAAGGAGGGAAGGAAGGAAAGAAGTTAAGAAAGAAGGGGAGAAGGAAAGAAGGAAAGAAGGAAGGAAGTATGTATGCTAGAATAGAAGAAAAGAAGGAAAGAAGAATTCCAGGAAGTATTCCATGAAGTATTCCAGGAAGTATTCCCGGAAGTATTCCAGAAAGGAAGGTAGGTAAGAAGGAAGGAAGGTAAGAAGGAAAGAAGGAAGTATGTATTCCAGGAAGGAAGAAATGAAGGAAGGAAGTATCTCAGGAAGCATTAACGGAAGTATTCCAGGAAGTAGTCCAAAATGGAAGGAAGGAAGGAAGTATTGCAAGAAGTATTCCAGGAAGGAAGGAAAGAAGCAAGGAAGGAAGGAAGGAATGAAGTTAAGAAAGAAGGGGAGAAGGAAAGAAGGAAAGAAGGAAGGAAGTATGTATGCTAGAAAAGAAGAAAAGAAGAAAAAAATAAATCCAAGAAGTATTCCAGGAAGTATTACAGGAAGTATTCCCGGAAGTATTCCAGGAAGTATTCCAGAAAGGAAGGAAGGTAAGAAGGAAGGAAGGTAAGAAGGAAAGAAGGAAGTATGTATTCCAGGAAGGAAGAAATGAAGGAAGTATTTCAGGAAGCATTACAGGAAGTATTCCAGGAAGTAGTCCAAAATGGAAGGAAGGAAGGAAGGAAGGAAGTATTGCAGGAAGTATTCCAGGAAGGAAGGAAAGAAGCAAGGAGGGAAGGAAGGAAAAAAGTTAAGAAAGAAACGGAGAAGGAAAGAAGGAAAGAAGGAAGGAAGTATATATGCTAGGAAAGAAGAAAAGAAGGAAAAAATAATTCCAGGAAATATTCCAGGAAGTATTCCAGGAAGTATTCCCGGAAGTATTCCAGGAAGTATTCCAGAAAGGTAGGAAGGTAAGAAGGAATGAAGGTAAGAAGGAAAGAAGGAAGTATGTATTCCAGGAAGGAAGAAATTAAGGAAGTAGGTATTTCAGGAAGCATTACAGGAAGTATTCCTGGAAGTAGTCCAAAATGGAAGGAAGGAAGGAAGTATTGCAGGAAGTACTCCAGGAAGGAAGGAAAGAAGAAAGGAGGGAAGGAAGGAAAGAAGTGAAGAAAGAAGGGGAGAAGGAAAGAAGGAAAGAAGGAAGGAAGTATGTATGCTAGGAAAGAAGAAAAGAAGGAAAAAAGAATTCCAGGAAGTATTCCAGGAAGTATTCCAGGAAGTATTCCAGAAAGGAAGGAAGGTAAGAAGGAAGGAAGGTAAGAAGGAAAGAAGGAAGTATGTATTCCAGGAAGGAAGAAATGAAGGAAGGAAGTATTTCAGGAAGCATTACAGGAAGTATTCCAGGAAGTAGTCCAAAATGGAAGGAAGGAAGGAAGGAAGTATTGCAGGAAGTATTCCAGGAAAAAAGGAAAGAAGCAAGGAGGGAAGGAAGGAAAGAAGTTACGAAAGAAGGGGAGTAGGAAAGAAGGAAAGAACGAAGGAAGTATGTATGCTAGGAAAGAAGAAAAGAAGGAAAAAAGAATTCCAGGTAGTATTCCAGGAAGTATTCCAGGAAGTATTCAAGAAAGGAAGGAAGGTAAGAAGGAAGGAAGGTAAGAAGGAAGGAAGGTAAGAAGGAAAGAAGGAAGTATGTATTCCAGGAAGGAAGAAATGAAGGAAGGAAGTATTTCAGGAAGCATTACAGGAAGTATTCCAGGAAGTATTCCAAAATGGAAGGAAGGAAGGAAGGAAGGAAGGAAGGAAGGAAGGAAGGAAGGAAGGAAGGAAGTATTGCAGGAAGTATTCCAGGAAGGAAGGAAAGAAGCAAGGAGGGAAGGAAGGAAAGAAGTTAAGAAAGAAGGGGAGAAGGAAAGAAGGAAAGAAGGAAGGAAGTATGTATGCTAGGAAAAAAGAAAAGAAGGAAAAAAGAATTCCAGGAAGTATTCCAGGAAGTGTTCCAGGAAGTATTCCCGGAAGTATTCCAGGAAGTATTCCAGAAAGGAAGGAAGGTAAGAAGGAAGGAAGGTAAGAAGGAAAGAAGGTAGTATGTACTCCAGGAAGGAAGAAATGAAGGAAGGAAGTATTTCAGGAAGCATTACAGGAAGTATTGCAGGAAGTAGTCCAAAATGGAAGGAAGGAAGGAAGGAAGGAAGGAAGGAAGGAAGGAAGGAAGGAAGGAAGGATGGAAGGAAGGAAGGAAGGAAGGAAGGAAGGAAGGAAGGAAGGAAGGAAGGAAGGAAGGAAGGAAGGAAGGAAGGAAGGAAGGAAGGAAGGAAGGAAGGAAGGAAGGAAGGAAGGAAGGAAGGAAGGAAGGAAGGAAGGAAGGAAGGAAGGAAGGAAGGAAGGAAGGAAGTATACCAGGAAGGAAGGAAAGAAGCAAGGAGGGAAGGAAGGAAAGAAGTTAAGAAAGAAGGGGAGAAGGAAAGAAGGAAAGAAGGAAGGAAGTATGTATGCTAGGAAAGAAGAAAAGAAGGAAAAAAGAATTCCAGGAAGTATTCCAGGAAGTATTATAGGAAGTAATCCAGAAAGGAAGGAAGGTAAGAAGGAAGGAAGGTAAGAAGGGAAGAAGGCAGTATGTATTCCAGGAAGGAAGAAATGAAGGAAGGAAGTATTTCAGGAAGCATTACAGGAAGTATTCCAGGAGGTAGTCCAAAATGGAAGAAAGGAAGGAAGTATTGCAGGCAGTATTCCAGGAAGGAAGGAAAGAAGCAAGGAGGGAAGGAAGGAAAGAAGTTAAGAAAGAAGGGGAGAAGGAAAGAAGGAAAGAAGGAAGGAAGTATGTATGCTAGGAAAGAAGAAAAGAAGGAAAAAAGAATTCCAGGAAGTATTCCAGGAAGTGTTCCAGGAAGTATTCTAGGAAGTAATCCACAAAGGAAGGAAGGTAAGAAGGAAGGAAGGTAAGAAGGAAAGAAGGAAGTATGTATTCCAGGAAGGAAGAAATGAAGGAAGGAACTATTTCAGGAAGCATTACAGGAAGTATTCCAGGAAGTAGTCCAAAATGGAAGGAAGGAAGGAAGGAAGTATTGCAGGAAGTATTCCAGGAAGGAAGGAAAGAAGCAAGGAGGGAAGGAAGGAAAGAAGTTAAGAAAGAAGGGGAGAAGGAAAGAAGGAAAGAAGGAAGGAAGTATGTATGCTAGGAATGAAGAAAAGAAGGAAAAAAGAATTCCAGGTAGTATTCCAGGAAGTATTCCAGGAAGTATTCCCGGAAGTATTCCAGGAAGTATTCCAGAAAGGACGGAAGGTAAGAGGGAAGGAAGGTAAGAAGGAAAGAAGGAAGTATGTATTCAGGGAAGGAAGAAATGAAGGAAGGAAGTATTTCAGGAAGCATTACAGGAAGTATTCCAGGAAGTAGTCCAAAATGGAAGGAAGGAAGGAAGGAAGGAAGGAAGGAAGTATTGCAGGAAGTATTCCAGGAAGGAAGGAAAGAAGCAAGGAGGGAAGGAAGGAAAGAAGTGAAGAAAGAAGGGGAGAAGGAAAGAAGGAAAGAAGGAAGGAAGTATGTATGCTAGGCAAGAAGAAAAGAAGGAAAAAAGAATTCCTGGACGTATTCCAGGAAGTATTCCAGGAAGTATTCCCGGAAGTATTCCAGGAAGAATTCCAGAAAGGAAGGAAGGTAAGAAGGAAGGAAGGTAAGAAGGAAAGAAGGAAGTATGTATTCCAGGAAGGAAGAAATGAAGGAAGGAAGTATTTCAGGAAGCATTACAGGAAGCATTCCAGGAAGTAGTCCAAAATGGAAGGAAGGATGGAAGGAAGTATTGCAGGAAGTATTCCAGGAAGGAAGGAAAGAAGCAAGGAGGGAAGAAAGGAAAGAAGAAAGAAGGGGAGAAGGAAAGAAGGAAAGAAGGAAGGAAGTATGTATGCTAGGAAAGAAGAAAAGAAGGAAAAAAGAATTCCAGGAAGTATTCCAGGAAGTATTCCAGGAAGTATTCCAGAAAGGAAGGAAGGTAAGAAGGAAGGAAGGTAAGAAGGAAAGAAGGAAGTACGTATTCCAGGAAGGAAGAAATGAAGGAAGGAAGTATTTCAGGAAGCATTACAGGAAGTATTCCAGGAATTAGTCCAAAATGGAAGGAAGGAAGGAAGGAAGTATTGCAGGAAGTATTCCAGGTAGGAAGGAAAGAAGCAAGGAGGGAAGGAATGAAAGAAGTCAAGAAAGAAGGGGAGAAGGAAAGAAGGAAAGAAGGAAGGAAGTATGTATGCTAGGAAAGAAGAAAAGAAAGAAAAAAGAATTCCAGGAAGTATTCCAGGAAGTATTCCCGAAAGTATTCCAGGAAGTATTCCAGAAAGGAAGGAAGGTAAGAAGGAAGGAAGGTAAGAAGGAAAGAAGGACGTATGTATTCCAGGAAGGAAGAAATGAAGGAAGGAATTATTTCAGGAAGCATTACAGGAAGTATTCCAGGAAGTAGTCCAAAATGGAAGGAAGGAAGGAAGTATTGCACGGAGTATTCCAGGAAGGAAGGAAAGAAGCAAGGAGGGAACGAAGGAAAGAAGTGAAGAAAGAAGGGGAGAAGGAAAGAAGGAAAGAAGGAAGGAAGTATGTATGCTAGGAAAGAAGAAAAGAAGGAAAAAAGAATTCCAGGAAGTATTCCAGGAAGTATTCCAGGAAGTATTCCCGGAAGTATTCCAGGAAGTATTCCAGAAAGGAAGGAAGGTAAGAAGGAAGGAAGGTAAGAAGGAAAGAAGGTAGTATGTACTCCAGGAAGGAAGAAATGAAGGAAGGAAGTATTTCAGGAAGCATTACAGGAAGTATTCCAGGAAGTAGTCCAAAATGGAAGGAAGGAAGGAAGGAAGGAAGGAAGGAAGGAAGGAAGGAAGGAAGGAAGGAAGGAAGGAAGGAAGGAAGGAAGGAAGGAAGGAAGGAAGGAAGGAAGGAAGGAAGGAAGGAAGGAAGGAAGGAAGGAAGGAAGGAAGGAAGGAAGGAAGGAAGGAAGGAAGGAAGGAAGGAAGGAAGGAAGGAAGGAAGGAAGGAAGGAAGGAAGGAAGGAAGGAAGGAAGGAGGGAAGGAAGGAAAGAAGTTAAGAAAGAAGGGGAGAAGGAAAGAAGGAAAGAAGGAAGGAAGTATGTATGCTAGGAAAGAAGAAAAGAAGGAAAAAAGAATTCCAGGAAGTATTCCAGGAAGTATTATAGGAAGTAATCCAGAAAGGAAGGAAGGTAAGAAGGAAGGAAGGTAAGAAGGAAAGAAGGCAGTATGTATTCCAGGAAGGAAGAAATGAAGGAAGGAAGTATTTCAGGAAGCATTACAGGAAGTATTCCAGGAAGTAGTCCAAAATGGAAGGAAGGAAGGAAGTATTGCAGGCAGTATTCCAGGAAGGAAGGAAAAAAGCAAGGAGGGAAGGAAGGAAAGAAGTTAAGAAAGAAGGGGAGAAGGAAAGAGGGAAAGAAGGAAGGAAGTATGTATGCTAGGAAAGAAGAAAAGAAGGAAAAAATAATTCCAGGAAGTATTCCAGGAAGTGTTCCAGGAAGTATTCTAGGAAGTAATCCAGAAAGGAAGGAAGGTAAGAAGGAAGGAAGGTAAGAAGGAAAGAAGGAAGTATGTATTCCAGGAAGGAAGAAATGAAGGAAGGAACTATTTCAGGAAGCATTACAGGAAGTATTCCAGGAAGTAGTCCAAAATGGAAGGAAGGAAGGAAGGAAGTATTGCAGGAAGTATACCAGGAAGGAAGGAAAGAAGCAAGGAGGGAAGGAAGGAAAGAAGTTAAGAAAGAAGGGGAGAAGGAAAGAAGGAAAGAAGGAAGGAAATATGTATGCTAGGAATGAAGAAAAGAAGGAAAAAAGAATTCCAGGAAGTATTCCAGGAAGTATTCCAGGAAGTATTCCCGGAAGTATTCCAGGAAGTATTCCAGAAAGGACGGAAGGTAAGAGGGAAGGAAGGTAAGAAGGAAAGAAGGAAGTATGTATTCCAGGAAGGAAGAAATGAAGGAAGGAAGTATTTCAGGAAGCATTACAGGAAGTATTCCAGGAATTAGTCCAAAATGGAAGGAAGGAAGGAAGGAAGGAAGGAAGTATTGCAGGAAGTATTCCAGGAAGGAAGGAAAGAAGCAAGGAGGGAAGGAAGGAAAGAAGTTAAGAAAGAAGGGGAGAAGGAAAGAAGGAAAGAAGGAAGGAAGTATGTATGCTAGGAAAGAAGAAAAGAAGGAAAAAAGAATTCCTGGCCGTATTCCAGGAAGTATTCCAGGAAGTATTCCCGGAAGTATTCCAGGAAGAATTCCAGAAAGGAAGGAAGGTAAGAAGGAAGGAAGGTAAGAAGGAAAGAAGGAAGTATGTATTCCAGGAAGGAAGAAATGAAGGAAGGAAGTATTTCAGGAAGCATTACAGGAAGCATTCCAGGAAGTAGTCCAAAATGGAAGGAAGGATGGAAGGAAGTATTGCAGGAAGTATTCCAGGAAGGAAGGAAAGAAGCAAGGAGGGAAGAAAGGAAAGAAGAAAGAAGGGGAGAAGGAAAGAAGGAAAGAAGGAAGGAAGTATGTATGCTAGGAAAGAAGAAAAGAAGGAAAAAAGAATTCCAGGAAGTATTCCAGGAAGTATTCCAGGAAGTATTCCAGAAAGGAAGGAAGGTAAGAAGGAAGGAAGGTAAGAAGGAAAGAAGGAAGTACGTATTCCAGGAAGGAAGAAATGAAGGAAGGAAGTATTTCAGGAAGCATTACAGGAAGTATTCCAGGAATTAGTCCAAAATGGAAGGAAGGAAGGAAGGAAGTATTGCAGGAAGTATTCCAGGTAGGAAGGAAAGAAGCAAGGAGGGAAGGAAGGAAAGAAGTCAAGAAAGAAGGGGAGAAGGAAAGAAGGAAAGAAGGAAGGAAGTATGTATGCTAGGAAAGAAGAAAAGAAAGAAAAAAGAATTCCAGGAAGTATTCCAGGAAGTATTCCCGAAAGTATTCCAGGAAGTATTCCAGAAAGGAAGGAAGGTAAGAAGGAAGGAAGGTAAGAAGGAAAGAAGGACGTATGTATTCCAGGAAGGAAGAAATGAAGGAAGGAATTATTTCAGGAAGCATTACAGGAAGTATTCCAGGAAGTAGTCCAAAATGGAAGGAAGGAAGGAAGTATTGCACGGAGTATTCCAGGAAGGAAGGAAAGAAGCAAGGAGGGAACGAAGGAAAGAAGTGAAGAAAGAAGGGGAGAAGGAAAGAAGGAAAGAAGAAAGGAAGTATGTATGCTAGGAAAGAAGAAAAGAAGGAAAAAAGAATTCCAGGAAGTATTCCAGGAAGTATTCCAGGAAGTATTCCAGGAAGTATTCCAGGAAGTATTCCCGGAAGTATTCCAGGAAGTATTCCAGAAAGGAAGGAAGGTAAGAAGGAAGGAAGGTAAGAAGGAAAGAAGGAAGTATGTATTCCAGGAAGGAAGAAATGAAGGAAGGAAGTATTTCAGGAAGCATTACAGGAAGTATTCCAGGAAGTAGTCAAAAATGGAAGGAAGAAAGGAAGGAAGGAAGGAAGTATTGCAGGAAGTATTCCAGGAAAGAAGGAAAGAAGCAAGGAGGGAAGGAAGGAAAGAAGTCAAGAAAGAAGGGGAGAAGGGAAGAAGGAAAGAAGGAAGGAAGTATGTATGCTAGGAAAGAAGAAAAGAAGGAAAAAAGAATTCCAGGAAGTATTCCAGGAAGTATTCCAGGAAGTATTCCAGGAAGTGTTCCAGAAAGGAAGAAAGGTAAGAAGGAAGGAAGGAAAGAAGGAAGGAAGGTAAGAAGGAAAGAAGGAAGTATGTATTCCAGGAAGGAAGAAATGAAGGAAGGAAGTATTTCAGGAAGCATTACAGGAAGCATTCCAGGAAGTAGTCCAAAATGGAAGGAAGGAAGGAAGGAAGTATTGCAGGAAGTACTCCAGGAAGGAAGGAAAGAAGCAAGGAGGGAAGGAAGGAAAGAAGTTAAGAAAGAAGGGGAGAAGGAAAGAAAGAAAGAAGGAAGGAAGTATGTATGCTAGGAATGAAGAAAAGAAGGAAAAAAGAATTTCAGGAAGTATTCCAGGAAGTATTCCAGGAAGTATTCCCGGAAGTATTCCAGGAAGTATTCCAGAAAGGAAGGAAGGTAAGAAGGAAGGAAGGTAAGAATTAAAGATGGTAGTATGTAGTCCAGGAATGAAGAAATGAAGGAAGGAATTATTTCAGGAAGCATTACAGGAAGTATTCCAGGAAGTAGTCCAAAATGGAAGGAAGGAAGGAAGGAAGGAAGTATTGCAGGAAGTATTCCAGGAAGGAAGGAAAGAAGCAAGCAGGGAAGGAAGGAAAAAGTTAAGAAAGAAGGGGAGAAGGAAAGAAGGAAAGAAGGAAGGAAGTATGTATGCTAGGAAAGAAGAAAAGAAGGAAAAAAGAATTCCAGGTAGTATTCCAGGAAGTATTCCAGGAAGTATTCCAGAAAGGAAGGAAGGTACGAAGGAAGGAAGGTAAGAAGGAAAGAAGGAAGTATGTATTCCAGGAAGGAAGAAATGAAGGAAGGAAGTAATTCAGGAAGCATTACAGGAAGTATTCCAGGAAGTAGTCCAAAATGGAAGGAAGGAAGGAAGTATTGCAGGAAGTATTCCAGGAAGGAAGGAAAGAAGCAAGGAGGGAAGGAAGGAAAGAAGTTAAGAAAGAAGGGGAGAAGGAAAGAAGGAAAGAAGGAAGGAAGTATATATGCTAAAAAAGAAAAAAAGAAGGAAAAAAGAATTCCAGAAAGTATTCCAGGAAGTATTCCAAAAAGTAATTCAGAAAAGAAGGAAGGTAAGAAGGAAGGAAGGTAAGAAGGAAAGAAGGAAGTATGTATTCCAGGAAGGAAGAAATGAAGGAAGGAAGTATTTCAGGAAGCATTACAGGAAGTATTCCAGGAAGTAGTCCAAAATGGAAGGAAGGAAGGAAGGAAGTATTGCAGGAAGTATTCCAGGAAGGAAGGAAAGAAGCAAGGAGGGAAGTAAGGAAAAAGTTAAGAAATAAGGGGAGAAGGAAAGAAGGAAAGAAGGAAGGAAGTATGTATGCTAGGAAAGAAGAAAAGAAGGAAAAAAGAATTCCAGGAAGTATTCCAGGAAGTGTTCCAGGAAGTATTCCAGGAAGTATTCCCGGAAGTATTCCAAAAAGGAAGGAAGGTAAGAAGGAAGGAAGGTAAGAAGGAAAGAAGGAAGTATGTATTCCAGGAAGGAAGAAATGAAGGAAGGAAGTATTTCAGGAAGCATTACAGGAAGCATTCCAGGAAGTAGTCCAAAATGGAAGGAAGGAAGGAAGTATTGCAGGGAGTATTCCAGGAAGGAAGGAAAGAAGCAAGGAGGGAAGGAAGGAATGAAGTTGAGAAAGAAGGGGAGAAGGAAAGAAGGAAAGAAGGAAGGAAGTATGTATGCTAGGAAAGAAGAAAAGAAGGAAAAAAGAATTCCAGGAAGTATTCCAGGAAGTATTCCAGGAAGTATTCCCGGAAGTATTCCCGCAAGTATTCCAGAGAGGAAGGAAGGTATGAAGGAAGGAAGGTAAGAAGGAAAGAAGGAAGTATGTATTCCAGGAAGGAAGAAATGAAGGAAGGATATATTTCAAAAAGCATTACAGGAAGTATTCCAGGAAGTAGTCCAAAATGAAAGGAAGGAAGGAAGGAAGGAAGTATTGCAGGAAGTATTCCAGGAAGGAAGGAAAGAAGCAAGGAGGGAAGGAAGGAAAGAAGTTAAGAAAGAAGGGGAGAAGGAAAGAAGGAAAGAAGGAAGGAAGTATGTATGCTAGGCAAGAAGAAAAGAAGGAAAAAAGAATTCCTGGACGTATTCCAGGAAGTATTCCCGGAAGTGTTCCAGGAAGAATTCCAGAAAGGAAGGAAGGTAAGAAGGAAGGAAGGTAAGAAGGAAAGAAGGAAGTATGTATTCCAGGAAGGAAGAAATGAAGGAAGGAAGTATTTCAGGAAGCATTACAGGAAGCATTCCAGGAAGTAGTCCAAAATGGAAGGAAGGATGGAAGGAAGTATTGCAGGAAGTATTCCAGGAAGGAAGGAAAGAAGCAAGGAGGGAAGAAAGGAAAGAAGAAAGAAGGGGAGAAGGAAAGAAGGAAAGAAGGAAGGAAGTATGTATGCTAGGAAAGAAGAAAAGAAGGAAAAAAGAATTCCAGGAAGTATTCCAGGAAGTATTCCAGGAAGTATTCCAGAAAGGAAGGAAGGTAAGAAGGAAGGAAGGTAAGAAGGAAAGAAGGAAGTATGTATTCCAGGAAGGAAGAAATGAAGGAAGGAAGTATTTCAGGAAGCATTACAGGAAGTATTCCAGGAATTAGTCCAAAATGGAAGGAAGGAAGGAAGGAAGTATTGCAGGAAGTATTCCAGGTAGGAAGGAAAGAAGCAAGGAGGGAAGGAAGGAAAGAAGTCAAGAAAGAAGGGGAGAAGGAAAGAAGGAAAGAAGGAAGGAAGTATGTATGCTAGGAAAGAAGAAAAGAAAGAAAAAAGAATTCCAGGAAGTATTCCAGGAAGTATTCCCGAAAGTATTCCAGGAAGTATTCCAGAAAGGAAGGAAGGTAAGAAGGAAGGAAGGTAAGAAGGAAAGAAGGACGTATGTATTCCAGGAAGGAAGAAATGAAGGAAGGAATTATTTCAGGAAGCATTACAGGAAGTATTCCAGGAAGTAGTCCAAAATGGAAGGAAGGAAGGAAGTAAGGAAGTATTGCAGGAAGTATTCCAGGAAGGAAGGAAAGAAGCAAGGAGGGAAGGAAGGAAAGAAGTTAAGAAAGAAGGGGAGTAGGAAAGAAGGAAAGAAGGAAGGAAGTATGTATGCTAGGAAAGAAGAAAAGAAGGAAAAAAGAATTCCAGGAAGTATTCCAGGAAGTATTCCAGGAAATATTCCAGGAAGTATTCCAGAAAGGAAGGAAGGTAAGAAGGAAGGAAGGAAAGAAGGAAGGAAGGTAAGAAGGAAAGAAGGAAGTATGTATTCCAGGAAGGAAGAAATGAAGGAAGGAAGTATTTCAGGAAGCATTACAGAAAGTATTCCAGGAAGTAGTCCAAAATGGAAGGAAGGATGGAAGGAAGTATTGCAGGAAGTATTCCAGGAAGGAAGGAAAGAAGCAAGGAGGGAAGGAAGGAAAGAAGTTAAGAAAGAAGGGGAGAAGGAAAGAAGGAAAGAAGGAAGGAAGTATGTATGCTAGGAAAGAAGAAAAGAAGGAAAAAATAATTCCAGGAAGTATTCCAGGAAGTATTCCAGGAAGTATTCCAGGAAGTATTCCAGAAAGGAAGGAAGGTAAGAAGGAAGGAAGGTAAGAAGGAAAGAAGGAATTATGTATTCCAGGAAGGAAGAAATGAAGGAAGGAAGTATTTCAGGAAGCATTACAGGAAGTATTCCAGGAAGTAGTCCAAAATGGAAGGAAGGAAGGAAGGAAGTATTGCAGGAAGTATTCCAGGAAGGAAGGAAAGAAGCAAGGAGGGAAGGAAGAAAAGAAGTTAAGAAAGAAGGGGAGAAGGAAAGAAAGAAAGAAGGAAGGAAGTATGTATGCTAGGAATGAAGAAAAGAAGGAAAAATAATTCCAGGAAGTATTCCAGGAAGTATTCCAGGAAGTATTCCCGGAAGTATTCCAGGAAGTATTCCAGAAAGGAAGGAAGGTAAGAAGGAAGGAAGGTAAGAATTAAAGAAGGTAGTATGTATTCCAGGAAGGAAGAAATGAAGGAAGGAAGTATTTCAGGAAGCATTACAGGAAGTATTCCAGGAAGTAGTCCAAAATGGAAGGAAGGAAGGAAGGAAGTATTGCAGGAAGTATTCCAGGAAGGAAGGAAAGAAGCAAGGAGGGAAGAAAGGAAAGAAGAAAGAAGGGGAGAAGGAAAGAAGGAAAGAAGGAAGGAAGTATGTATGCTAGGAAAGAAGAAAAGAAGGAAAAAAGAATTCCAGGAAGTATTCCAGGAAGTATTCCAGGAAGTATTCCAGAAAGGAAGGAAGGTAAGAAGGAAGGAAGGTAAGAAGGAAAGAAGGAAGTATGTATTCCAGGAAGGAAGAAATGAAGGAAGGAAGTATTTCAGGAAGCATTACAGGAAGTATTCCAGGAATTAGTCCAAAATGGAAGGAAGGAAGGAAGGAAGTATTGCAGGAAGTATTCCAGGTAGGAAGGAAAGAAGCAAGGAGGGAAGGAAGGAAAGAAGTCAAGAAAGAAGGGGAGAAGGAAAGAAGGAAAGAAGGAAGGAAGTATGTATGCTAGGAAAGAAGAAAAGAAAGAAAAAAGAATTCCAGGAAGTATTACAGGAAGTATTCCCGAAAGTATTCCAGGAAGTATTCCAGAAAGGAAGGAAGGTAAGAAGGAAGGAAGGTAAGAAGGAAAGAAGGACGTATGTATTCCAGGAAGGAAGAAATGAAGGAAGGAATTATTTCAGGAAGCATTACAGGAAGTATTCCAGGAAGTAGTCCAAAATGGAAGGAAGGAAGGAAGTAAGGAAGTATTGCAGGAAGTATTCCAGGAAGGAAGGAAAGAAGCAAGGAGGGAAGGAAGGAAAGAAGTTAAGAAAGAAGGGGAGTAGGAAAGAAGGAAAGAAGGAAGGAAGTATGTACGCTATGAAAGAAGAAAAGAAGGAAAAAAGAATTCCAGGAAGTATTCCAGGAAGTATTCCAGGAAGTATTCCAGGAAGTATTCCAGAAAGGAAGGAAGGTAAGAAGGAAGGAAGGAAAGAAGGAAGGAAGGTAAGAAGGAAAGAAGGAAGTATGTATTCCAGGAAGGAAGAAATGAAGGAAGGAAGTATTTCAGGAAGCATTACAGAAAGTATTCCAGGAAGTAGTCCAAAATGGAAGAAAGGAAGGAAGGAAGTATTGCAGGAAGTATTCCAGGAAGGAAGGAAAGAAGCAAGGAGGGAAGGAAGGAAAGAAGTTAAGAAAGAAGGGGAGAAGGAGAGAAGGAAAGAAGGAAGGAAGTATGTATGCTAGGAAAGAAGAAAAGAAGGAAAAAGGAATTCCAGGAAGTATTCCAGGAAGTATTCCAGGAAGTATTCCAGGAAGTATTCCAGAAAGGAAAGAAGGTAAGAAGGAAGGAAGGTAAGAAGGAAAGAAGGAATTATGTATTCCAGGAAGGAAGAAATGAAGGAAGGAAGTATTTCAGGAAGCATTACAGGAAGTATTCCAGGAAGTAGTCCAAAATGGAAGGAAGGAAGGAAGGAAGTATATATGCTAAAAAAGAAGAAAATAAGGAAAAAAGAATTCCAGGAAGTATTCCAGGAAGTATTCCCGGAAGTATTCCCGGAAGTAATCTAGCAAGGAAGGAAAGTAAGAAGGAAGGAAGGTAAGAAGGAAAGAAGGAAGTATGTATTCCAGGAAGGAAGAAATGAAGGAAGGAAGTATTTCAGGAAGCATTACAGGAAGTATTCCAGGAAGTAGTCCAAAATGGAATTAAGGAAGTATTGCAGGAAGTATTCCAGGAAGGAAGGAAAGAAGCAAGGAGGGAAGGAAGGAAAAAGTTAAGAAAGAAGGGGAGAAGGAAAGAAGGAAAGAAGGAAGGAAGTATGTATGCTAGGAAAGAAGAAAAGAAGGAAAAAAGAATTCCAGGAAGTATTCCAGGAAGTGTTCCAGGAAGTATTCCAGGAAGTATTCCCGGAAGTGTTCCAGAAAGGAAGGAAGGTAAAAAGGAAGGAAGGTAAGAAGGAAAGAAGGAAGTATGTATTCCAGGAAGGAAGAAATGAAGGAAGGAAGTATTTAAAAAAGCATTACAGGAACTATTCCAGGAAGTAGTCCAAAATGGAAGGAAGGAAGGAAGTATTGCAGGGAGTATTCCAGGAAGGAAGGAAAGAAGCAAGGAGGGAAGGAAGGAAAGAAGTTAAGAAAGAAGGGGAGAAGGAAAGAAGGAAAGAAGGAAGGAAGTATGTATGCTAGAAAAGAAGAAAAGAAGGAAAAAAGAATTCCAGGAAGTATTCCAGGAAGTATTCCAGGAAGTATTCCCGGAAGTATACTCGCAAGTATTCCAGAGAGGAAGGAAGGTAAGAAGGAAGGAAGGTAAGAAGGAAAGAGGGAAGTATGTATTCCAGGAAGGAAGAAATGAAGGAAGGAAGTATTTCAGGAAGCATTACAGGAAGTATTCCAGGAAGTAGTCCAAAATGGAAGGAAGGAAGGAAGTATTGCAGGAAGTATTCCAGGAAGGAAGGAAAGTAGCAAGGAGGGAAGGAACGAAAGAAGTTAAGAAAGAAGGGGAGAAGGAAAGAAGGAAAGAAGGAAGGAAGTATGTATGCTAGGAAAGAAGAAAAGAAAGAAAAAAAGAATTCCAGGAAGTCCTCCAGGAAGTATTCCAGGAAGTATTCCCGGAAGTATTCCAGAAAGGAAGGAAGGTAAGAAGGAAGGAAGGTAAGAAGCTAAGAAGGAAGTATGTATTCCAGGAAGGAAGAAATGAAGGAAGGAAATATTTCAGGAAGCATTACAGGAAGTATTCAAGGAAGTAGTCCAAAATGGAAGGAAGGAAGTATTTCAGGAAGTATTCCAGGAAGGAAGGAAATAAGCAAAAAGGGAAGGAAGGAAAGAAGTGAAGAAAGAAGGGGAGGAGGAAAGAAGGAAAGAAGAAAGGAAGTCTGTATGCTAGGAAAGAAGAAAAGAAGGAAAAAAGAATTCCAGGAAGTATTCTAGGAAGTATTCCCGGAAGTATTCCAGGAAGTATTCCAGAAAGGAAGGAAGGTAAGAAGGAAGGAAGGTAAGAAGGAAAGAAGGAAGTATGTATTCCAGGAAGGAAGAAATGAAGGAAGGAAGTATTTCAGGAAGCATTAACGGAAGTATTCCAGGAAGTAGTCCAAAATGGAAGGAAGGAAGGAAGGAAGTATTGCAGAAAGTATACTAGGAACGAAGGAAAGAAGCAAGGAGGGAAGGAAGGAAAGAAGTTAAGAAAGAAGGGGAGAAGGAAAGAAGGAAAGAAGGAAGGAAGTATGTATGCTAGGAAAGAAGAAAAGAAGGAAAAAAGAATTCAAGGAAGTATTCCATGAAGTATTCCAGGAAGTATTCCCGGAAGTATTCCCGGAAGTATTCCAGAAAGGATGGAAGGTAAGAAGGAAGGAAGGTAAGAAGGAAAGAAGGAAGTATGTATTCCAGGAAGGAAGAAATGAAGGAAGGAAGTATTTCAGGAAGCATTAAAGGAAGTATTCCAGGAAGTAGTCCAAAATGGAAGGAAGGAAGGAAGAAAGGAAGGAAGTATTGCAGGAAGTATTCCAGGAAGGAAGGAAAGAAGCAAGGAGGGAAGGAAAGAAGTTAAGAAAGAAGGGGAGAAGGAAAGAAGGAAAGAAGGAAGGAAGTATGTATGCTAGGAAAGAAGAAAAGAAGGAAAAAATAATTCCAGGAAGTATTCCAGGAAGTATTCCAGGAAGTATTCCAGGAAGTAATCCCGGAAGTATTCCAGAAAGGAAGGAAGGTAAGAAGGAAAAAAGGTAAGGAGGAAAGAAGGAAGTGTGTATTCCAGGAAGGAAGAAATGAAGGAAGGAAGTATTTCAGGAAGCATTACAGGAAGTATTCCAGGAAGTATTCCAAAATGGAAGGAAGGAAGGAAGTATTGCAGGGAGTATTCCAGGAAGGAAGGAAAGAAGCAAGGAGGGAAGGAAGGAAAGAAGTTAAGAAAGAAGGGGAGAAGGAAAGAAGGAAAGAAGGAAGGAAGTATGTATGCTAGGAAAGAAGAAAAGAAGGAAAAAAGAATTCCAGGAAGTATTCCAGGAAGTATTCCAGGAAGTATTCCAGGAAGTATTCCAGGAAGTATTCCAGAAAGGAAGGAAGGTAAGAAGGAAGGAAGGTAAGAAGGAAAGAAGGAAGTATGTATTCCAGGAAGGAAGAAATGAAGGAAGGAAGTATTTCAAAAAGCATTACAGGAAGTATTCCAGGAAGTAGTCCAAAATGGAAGGAAGGAAGGAAGTATTGCAGGGAGTATTCCAGGAAGGAAGGAAAGAAGCAAGGAGGGAAGGAAGGAAAGAAGTTAAGAAAGAAGGGGAGAAGGAAAGAAGGAAAGAAGGAAGGAAGTATGTATGCTAGGAAAGAAGAAAAGAAGGAAAAAAGAATTCCAGGAAGTATTCCAGGAAGTATTCCAGGAAGTATTCCAGGAAGTAATCCCGGAAGTATTCCAGAAAGGAAGGAAGGTAAGAAGGAAAAAAGGTAAGGAGGACAGAAGGAAGTGTGTATTCCAGGAAGGAAGAAATGAAGGAAGGAAGTATTTCAGGAGGCATTACAGGAAGTATTACAGGAAGTAGTCCACAATGGAAGGAAGGAAGGAAGTATTGCAGGGAGTATTCCAGGAAGGAAGGAAAGAAGCAAGGAGGGAAGGAAGGAAAGAAGTTAAGAAAGAAGGGGAGAAGGAAAGAAGGAAAGAAGGAATGAAGTATGTATGCTAGGAAAGAAGAAAAGAAGGAAAAAAGAATTCCAGGAAGTATTCCAGGAAGTATTCCAGGAAGTATTCCAGGAAGTAATCCCGGAAGTATTCCAGAAAGGAAGGAAGGTAAGAAGGAAAAAAGGTAAGGAGGAAAGAAGGAAGTGTGTATTCCAGGAAGGAAGAAATGAAGGAAGGAAGTATTTCAGGAAGCATTACAGGAAGTATCCTAGGAAGTAGTCCAAAATGGAAGGAAGGAAGGAAGTATTGCAGGGAGTATTCCAGGAAGGAAGGAAAGAAGCAAGGAGGGAAGGAAGGAAAGAAGTTAAGAAAGAAGGGGAGAAGGAAAAAAGGAAAGAAGGAAGGAAGTATGTATGCTAGGAAAGAAGAAAAGAAAAAAAAAAGAATTCCAGGAAGTATTCCAGGAAGTATTCAAGGAAGTATTCCAGGAAGTATTCCAGGAAGTATTCCAGAAAGGAAGGAAGGTAAGAAGGAAGGAATGTAAGAAGGAAAGAAGGAAGTATGTATTCCAGGAAGGAAGAAATGAAGGAAGGAAGTAATTCAGGAAGCATTACAGGAAGTATTCCAGGAAGTAGTCCAAAATGGAAGGAAGGAAGGAAGGAAGGAGGTATTGCAGGAAGTATTCCAGGAAGTAAGGAAAGAAGGAAGGAGGAAGGAAGGAAAGAAGTTAAGAAAGAAGGGGAGAAGGAAAGAAGGAAGAAGGAAGGAAGTATATATGCTAAAAAAGAAGAAAATAAGGAAAAAAGAATTCCAGGAAGTATTCCAGGAAGTATTCCAGGAAGTATTTCCGGAAGTAATCTAGCAAGGAAGGAAGGTAAGAGGGAAGGAAGGTAAGAAGGAAAGAAGGAAGTATGTATTCCAGGAAGGAAGAAATGAAGGAAGGAAGTATTTCAGGAAGCATTACAGGAAGTATTCCAGGAAGTAGTCCAAAATGGAATTAAGGAAGTATTGCAGGAAGTATTCCAGGAAGGAAGGAAAGAAGAAAGGAGGGAAGGAAGGAAAAAGTTAAGAAAGAAGGGGAGAAGGAAAGAAGGAAAGAAGGAAGGAAGTATGTATGCTAGGAAAGAAGAAAAGAAGGAAAAAAGAATTCCAGGAAGTATTCCAGGAAGTGTTCCAGGAAGTATTCCAGGAAGTATTCCCGGAAGTATTCCAGAAAGGAAGGAAGGTAAGAAGGAAGGAAGGTAAGAAGGAAAGAAGGAAGTATGTATTCCAGGAAGGAAGAAATGAAGGAAGGAAGTATTTCAGGAAGCATTACAGGAAGTATTCCAGGAAGTAGTCCAAAATGGAAGGAAGGAAGGAAGTATTGCAGGGAGTATTCCAGGAAGGAAGGAAAGAAGCAAGGAGGGAAGGAAGGAAAGAAGTTAAGAAAGAAGGGGAGAAGGAAAGAAGGAAAGAAGGAAGGAAGTATGTATGCTAGAAAAGAAGAAAAGAAGGAAAAAAGAATTCCAGGAAGTATTCCAGGAAGTATTCCAGGAAGTATTCCCGGAAGTATACTCGCAAGTATTCCAGAGAGGAAGGAAGGTAAGAAGGAAGGAAGGTAAGAAGGAAAGAAGGAAGTATGTATTCCAGGAAGGAAGAAATGAAGGAAGGAAGTATTTCAGGAAGCATTACAGGAAGTATTCCAGGAAGTAGTCCAAAATGGAAGGAAGGAAGGAAGTATTGCAGGGAGTATTCCAGGAAGGAAGGAAAGAAGCAAGGAGGGAAGGAAGGAAAGAAGTTAAGAAAGAAGGGGAGAAGGAAAGAAGGAAAGAAGGAAGGAAGTATGTATGCTAGGAAAGAAGAAAAGAAGGAAAAAAGAATTCCAGGAAGTATTCCAGGAAGTATTCAAGGAAGTATTCCAGGAAGTATTCCAGAAAGGAAGGAAGGTAAGAAGGAAGGAATGTAAGAAGGAAAGAAGGAAGTATGTATTCCAGGAAGGAAGAAATGAAGGAAGGAAATAATTCAGGAAGCATTACAGGAAGTATTCCAGGAAGTAGTCCAAAATGGAAGGAAGGAAGGAAGGAAGGAAGTATTGCAGGAAGTATTCCAGGAAGTAAGGAAAGAAGGAAGGAGGGAAGGAAGGAAAGAAGTTAAGAAAGAAGGGGAGAAGGAAAGAAGGAAAGAAGGAAGGAAGTATATATGCTAAAAAAGAAGAAAATAAGGAAAAAAGAATTCCAGGAAGTATTCCAGGAAGTATTCCAGGAAGTATTTCCGGAAGTAATCTAGCAAGGAAGGAAGGTAAGAGGGAAGGAAGGTAAGAAGGAAAGAAGGAAGTATGTATTCCAGGAAGGAAGAAATGAAGGAAGGAAGTATTTCAGGAAGCATTACAGGAAGTATTCCAGGAAGTAGTCCAAAATGGAATTAAGGAAGTATTGCAGGAAGTATTCCAGGAAGGAAGGAAAGAAGCAAGGAGGGAAGGAAGGAAAAAGTTAAGAAAGACGGGGAGAAGGAAAGAAGGAAAGAAGGAAGGAAGTATGTATGCTAGGAAAGAAGAAAAGAAGGAAAAAAGAATTCCAGGAAGTATTCCAGGAAGTGTTCCAGGAAGTATTCCAGGAAGTATTCCCGGAAGTATTCCAGAAAGGAAGGAAGGTAAGAAGGAAGGAAGGGAAGAAGGAAAGAAGGAAGTATGTATTCCAGGAAGGAAGAAATGAAGGAAGGAAGTATTTCAGGAAGCATTACAGGAAGTATTCCAGGAAGTAGTCCAAAATGGAAGGAAGGAAGGAAGTATTGCAGGGAGTATTCCAGGAAGGAAGGAAAGAAGCAAGGAGGGAAGGAAGGAAAGAAGTTAAGAAAGAAGGGGAGAAGGAAAGAAGGAAAGAAGGAAGGAAGTATGTATGCTAGAAAAGAAGAAAAGAAGGAAAAAAGAATTCCAGGAAGTATTCCAGGAAGTATTCCAGGAAGTATTCCCGGAAGTATACTCGCAAGTATTCCAGAGAGGAAGGAAGGTAAGAAGGAAGGAAGGTAAGAAGGAAAGAAGGAAGTATGTATTCCAGGAAGGAAGAAATGAAGGAAGGAAGTATTTCAGGAAGCATTACAGGAAGTATTCCAGGAAGTAGTCCAAAATGGAAGGAAGGTAGGAAGTATTGCAGGAAGTATTCCAGGTAGGAAGGAAAGTAGCAAGGAGGGAAGGAACGAAAGAAGTTAAAAAAGAAGGGGAGAAGGAAAGAAGGAAAGAAGGAAGGAAGTATGTATGCTAGGAAAGAAGAAAAGAAGGAAAAAAGAATTCCAGGAAGTCCTCCAGGAAGTATTCCAGGAAGTATTCCCGGAAGTATTCCAGAAAGGAAGGAAGGTAAGAAGGAAGGAAGGTAAGAAGCTAAGAAGGAAGTATGTATTCCAGGAAGGAAGAAATGAAGGAAGGAAGTATTTCAGGAAGCATTACAGGAAGTATTCAAGGAAGTAGTCCAAAATGGAAGGAAGGAAGTATTTCAGGAAGTATTTCAGGAAGGAAGGAAATAAGCAAAAAGGGAAGGAAGGAAAGAAGTGAAGAAAGAAGGGGAGGAGGAAAGAAGGAAAGAAGAAAGGAAGTATGTATGCTAGGAAAGAAGAAAAGAAGGAAAAAAGAATTCCAGGAATTATTCGAGGAAGTATTCCCGGAAGTATTCCAGGAAGTATTCCAGAAAGGAAGGAAGGTAAGAAGGAAGGAAGGTAAGAAGGAAAGAAGGAAGTATGTATTCCAGGAAGGAAGAAATGAAGGAAGGAAGTATTTCAGGAAGCATTAACGGAAGTATTCCAGGAAGTAGTCCAAAATGGAAGGAAGGAAGGAAGGAAGTATTGCAGAAAGTATACTAGGAACGAAGGAAAGAAGCAAGGAGGGAAGGAAGGAAAGAAGTTAAGAAAGAAGGGGAGAAGGAAAGAAGGAAAGAAGGAAGGAAGTATGTATGCTAGGAAAGAAGAAAAGAAGGAAAAAAGAATTCAAGGAAGTATTCCATGAAGTATTCCAGGAAGTATTCCCGGAAGTATTCCCGGAAGTATTCCAGAAAGGATGGAAGGTAAGAAGGAAGGAAGGTAAGAAGGAAAGAAGGAAGTATGTATTCCAGGAAGGAAGAAATGAAGGAAGGAAGTATTTCAGGAAGCATTAAAGGAAGTATTCCAGGAAGTAGTCCAAAATGGAAGGAAGGAAGGAAGAAAGGAAGGAAGTATTGCAGGAAGTATTCCAGGAAGGAAGGAAAGAAGCAAGGAGGGAAGGAAGGAAAGAAGTTAAGAAAGAAGGGGAGAAGGAAAGAAGGAAAGAAGGAAGGAAGTATGTATGCTAGGAAAGAAGAAAAGAAGGAAAAAAGAATTCCAGGAAGTACTCCAGGAAGTATTCCAGGAAGTATTCCAGGAAGTAATCCCGGAAGTATTCCAGAAAGCAAGGAAGGTAAGAAGGAAAAAAGGTAAGGAGGAAAGAAGGAAGTGTGTATTCCAGGAAGGAAGAAATGAAGGAAGGAAGTATTTCAGGAAGCATTACAGGAAGTATTCCAGGAAGTAGTCCAAAATGGAAGGAAGGAAGGAAGTATTGCAGGGAGTATTCCAGGAAGGAAGGAAAGAAGCAAGGAGGGAAGGAAGGAAAGAAGTTAAGAAAGAAGGGGAGAAGGAAAGAAGGAAAGAAGGAAGGAAGTATGTATGCTAGGAAAGAAGAAAAGAAGGAAAAAAGAATTCAAGGAAGTATTCCATGAAGTATTCCAGGAAGTATTCCCGGAAGTATTCCAGGAAGTATTCCAGAAAGGAAGGAAGGTAAGAAGGAAGGAAGGTAAGAAGGAAAGAAGGAAGTATGTATTCCAGGAAGGAAGAAATGAAGGAAGGAAGTATTTCAAAAAGCATTACAGGAAGTATTCCAGGAAGTAGTCCAAAATGGAAGGAAGGAAGGAAGTATTGCAGGGAGTATTCCAGGAAGGAAGGAAAGAAGCAAGGAGGGAAGGAAGGAAAGAAGTTAAGAAAGAAGGGGAGAAGAAAAGAAGGAAAGAAGGAAGGAAGTATGTATGCTAGAAAAGAAGAAAAGAAGGAAAAAAGAATTCCAGGAAGTATTCCAGGAAGTATTCCAGGAAGTATTCCCGGAAGTATTCCAGGAACTATTCCAGAGAGGAAGGAAGGTAAGAAGGAAGGAAGGTAAGAAGGAAAGAAGGAAGTATGTATTCCAGGAAGGAAGAAATGAAGGAAGGAAGTATTTCAGGAAGCCTTACAGGAAGTATTTCAGGAAGTAGTCCAAAATGGAAGGATGGAAGGAAGTATTGCAGGAAGTATTCCAGGTAGGAAGGAAAGTAGCAAGGAGGGAAGGAAGGAAAGAAGTTAAGAAAGAAGGGGAGAAGGAAAGAAGGAAAGAAGGAACGAAGTATGTATGCTAGGAAAGAAGAAAAGAAGGAAAAAAGAATTCCAGGAAGTATTCCAGAAAGGAAGGAAGGTAAGAAGGAAGGAAGGTAAGAAGCTAAGTAGGAAGTATGTATTCCAGGAAGGAAGAAATGAAGGAAGGAAGTATTTCAGGAAGCATTACAGGAAGTATTCCAGGAAGTAGTCCAAAATGGAAGGAAGGAAGGAAGTATTGCAGGGAGTATTCCAGGAAGGAAGGAAAGAAGCAAGGAGGGAAGGAAGGAAAGAAGTGAAGTAAGAAGGGGAGGAGGAAAGAAGGAAAGAAGAAAGGAAGTATGTATGCTAGGAAAGAAGAAAAGAAAGAAAAAATAATTCCAGGAAGTATTCTAGGAAGTATTCCCGGAAGTATTCCAGGAAGTATTCCAGAAAGGAAGGAAGGTAAGAAGGAAGGAAGGTAAGAAGGAAAGAAGGAAGTATGTATTCCAGGAAGGAAGAAATGAAGGAAGGAAGTATTTCAGAAAGCATTAACGGAAGTATTCCAGGAAGTAGTCCAAAATGGAAGGAAGGAAGGAAGTATTGCAGGGAGTATTCCAGGAAGGAAGGAAAGAAGGAAAAATGGAAGGAAGGAAAGAAGTGAAGTAAGAAGGGGAGGAGGAAAGAAGGAAAGAAGGAAGGAAGTATGTATGCTAGGAAAGAAGAAAAGAAGGAAAAAAGAATTCCAGGAAATATTTCAGGAAGTATTCCAGGAAGTATTCCAGGAAGGATTACAGGAAGTATTCCAGAAAGGATGGAAGGTAAGAAGGGAGGAAGGTAAGAAGGAAAGAAGGAAGTATGTATTCCAGGAAGGAAGAAATGAAGGAAGGAATTATTTCAGGAAGCATTACAGGAAGTATTCCAGGAAGTAGTCCAAAATGGAGGGAAGGAAGGAAGGAAGTATTGCAGGAAGTATTCCAGGAAGGAAGGAAAGAAGCAAGGAGGGAAGGAAGGAAAGAAGTTAAGAAAGAAGGGGAGAAGGAAAGAAGGAAAGAAGGAAGGAATTATGTATGCTAGGCAAGAAGAAAAGAAGGAAAAAAGAATTCCAGGAAGTATTCCAGGAAGTATTCCAGGAAGTATTGCAGGAAGTATTCCAGAAAGGAAGGAAGGTAAGAAGGAAGGAAGGTAAGAAGGAAGGAAGGGAAGAAGGAAAGAAGGAAGTATGTATTCCAGGAAGGAAGAAATGAAGGAAGGAAGTATTTCAGGAAGCATTACAGGAAGTATTCCAGGAAGTAGTCCAAAATGGAAGGAAGGAAGGAAGAAAGGAAGGAAGTATTGCAGGAAGTATTCAAGGAAGGAAGGAAAGAAGCAAGGAGGGAAGGAAGGAAAGAAGTTAAGAAAGAAGGGGAGAAGGAAAGAAGGAAAGAAGGAAGGAAGTATGTATGCTAGGCAAGAAGAAAAGAAGGAAAAAATAATTCCAGGAAGTATTACAGGAAGTATTCAAGGAAGTATTCCAGGAAGTATTCCAGGAAGTATTCCAGAAAGGAAGGAAGGTAAGAAGGAAGGAAGGTAAGAAGGAAAGAAGGAAGTGTGTATTCCAGGAAGGAAGAAATGAAGGAAGGAAATATTTCAGGAAGCATTACAGGAAGTATTCCAGGAAGTAGTCCAAAATGGAAGGAAGGAAGGAAGTATTGCAGGGAGTATTCCAGGAAGGAAGGAAAGAAGCAAGGAGGGAAGGAAGGAAAGAAGTGAAGAAAGAAGGGGAGAAGGAAATAAGGAAAGAAGGAAGGAAGTATGTATGCTAGGAAAGAAGAAAAGAAGGAAAAAAGAATTCCAGGAAGTATTCCAGGAAGTATTCCAGAAAGTATTCCCGGAAGTATTCCAGGAAGTATTCCAGAAAGGAAGGAAGGTAAGAAGGAAGGAAGGTAAGACGGAAAGAAGGCAGTATGTATTCCAGCAAGGAAGAAATGAAGGAAGGAAGTATTTCAGGAAGCATTACAGGTAGTATTCCAGGAAGTAGTCCGAATTGGAAGGAAGGAAGGAAGGAAGTATTGCAGGAAGTATTCCAGGAAGGAAGGAAAGAAGCAAGGAGGGAAGGAAGGAAAGAAGTTAAGAAAGAAGGGGAGTAGGAAAGAAGGAAAGAAGGAAGGAAGTATGTATGCTAGGAAAGAAGAAAAGAAGGAAAAAAGAATTCCAGGAAGTATTCAAGGAAGTATTCCAGGAAGTATTCCAGGAAGTATTCCAGAAAGGAAGGAAGGTAAGAAGGAAGGAAGGTAAGAAGGAAGGAAGGTAAGAAGGAAAGAAGGAAGTATGTATTCCAGGAAGAAAGAAATGAAGGAAGGAAGTATTTCAGGAAGCATTACAGGAAGTATTCCAGAAAGTAGTCCAAAATGGAAGAAAGGAAGGAAGGAAGTATTGCAGGTAGTATTCCAGAAAGGAAGGAAAGAAGCAAGGAGGGAAGGAAGGAAAGAAGTGAAGAAAGCAGAAGAGAAGGAAAGAAGGAAAGAAGGAAGGAAGTATGTATGCTAGGAAAGAAGAAAAGAAGGAAAAAAGAATTCCAGGAAGTATTCCAGGAAGTATTCCAGGAAGTATTCCAGGAAGTATTCCCGGAAGTATTCCAGAAAGGAAGGAAGGTAAGAAGGAAGGAAGGTAAGAAGGAAAGAAGGACGTATGCATTCCAGGAAGGAAGAAATGAAGGAAGGAAGTATTTCAGGAAGCATTACAGGAAGTATTCCAGGAAGTAGTCCAAGATTGAGGGAAGGAAGGAAGGAAGTATTTCAGGAAGTATTCCAGGAAGGAAGGAAAGAAGCAAGGATGGAAGGAAGGAAACAAGTTAAGAAAGAAGGGGAGAAGAAGGAAAGAAGGAAGGAAGTATGTATGCTAGGAAAGAAGAAAAGAAGGAAAAAAGAATTCCAGGAAGTATTCCAGGAAGTATTCCAGGAAGTATTCCAGGAAGTATTCCCGGAAGTATTCCAGAAAGGAAGGAAGGTAAGAAGGAAGGAAGGTAAGAAGGAAAGAAGGAAGTGTGTATTCCAGGAAGGAAGAAATGAAGGAAGGAAATATTTCAGGAAGCATTACAGGAAGTATTCCAGGAAGTAGTCCAAAATGGAAGGAAGGAAGGAAGTATTGCAGGGAGTATTCCAGGAAGGAAGGAAAGTAGCAAGGAGGGAAGGAAGGAAAGAAGTTAAGAAAGAAGGGGAGTAGGAAAGAAGGAAAGAAGGAAGGAAGTATGTATGCTAGGAAAGAAGAAAAGAAGGAAAAAAGAATTCCAGGAAGTATTCCATGAAGTATTCCAGGAAGTATTCCAGGAAGTATTCCCGGAAGTATTCCAGAAAGGATGGAAGGTAAGAGGGAAGGAAGGTAAGAAGGAAAGAAGGAAGTATGTATTCCAGGAAGGAAGAAATGAAGGAAGGAATTATTTCAGGAAGCATTACAGGAAGTATTCCAGGAAGTAGTCCAAAATGGAGGGAAGGAAGGAAGGAAGTATTGCAGGAAGTATTCCAGGAAGGAAGGAAAGAAGCAAGGAGGGAAGGAAGGAAAGAAGTTAAGAAAGAAGGGGAGAAGGAAACAAGGAAAGAAGGAAGGAATTATGTATGCTAGGAAAGAAGAAAAGTAGGAAAAAAGAATTCCAGGAAGTATTCCAGGAAGTATTCAAGGAAGTATTGCAGGAAGTATTCCAGAAAGGAAGGAAGGTAAGAAGGAAGGAAGGTAAGAAGGGAGGAAGGTAAGAAGGAAAGAAGGAAGTATGTATTCCAGGAAGGAAGAAATGAAGGAAGGAAGTATTTCAGGAAGCATTAAAGTAAGTATTCCAGGAAGTAGTCCAAAATGGAAGGAAGGAAGGAAGAAAAGGAGGAAGTATTGCAGGAAGTATTCCAGGAAGGAAGGAAAGAAGCAAGGAGGGAAGGAAGGAAAGAAGTTAAGAAAGAAGGGGAGAAGGAAAGAAGGAAAGAAGGAAGGAAGTATGTATGCTAGGAAAGAAGAAAATAAGGAAAAAAGAATTCCAGGAAGTATTCCAGGAAGTATTCAAGGAAGTATTCCAGGAAGTATTCCAGAAAGGAAGGAAGGTAAGAAGGAAGGAAGGTAAGAAGGAAAGAAGGAAGTGTGTATTCCAGGAAGGAAGAAATGAAGGAAGGAAATATTTCAGGAAGCATTACAGGAAGTGTTCCAGGAAGTAGTCCAAAATGGAAGGAAGGAAGGAAGGAAGTATTGCAGGGAGTATTCCAGGAAGGAAGGAAAGAAGCAAGGAGGGAAGGAAGGAAAGAAGTGAAGAAAGAAGGGGAGAAGGAAAGAAGGAAAGAAGGAAGGAAGTATGTATGCTAGGAAAGAAGAAAAGAAGGAAAAAAGAATTCCAGGAAGTATTCCAGGAAGTATTCCCGGAAGTATTCCAGGAAGTATTCCAGAAAGGAAGGAAGGTAAGAAGGAAGGAAGGTAAGACGGAAAGAAGGCAGTATGTATTCCAGGAAGGAAGAAATGAAGGAAGGAAGTATTTCAGGAAGCATTACAGGAAGTATTCCAGGAAGTAGTCCAAAATGGAAGGAAGGAAGGAAGGAAGGAAGTATTGCAGGAAGTATTCCAGGAAGGAAGGAAAGAAGCAAGGAGGGAAGGAAGGAAAGAAGTTAAGAAAGAAGGGGAGTAGGAAAGAAGGAAAGAAGGAAGGAAGTATGTATGCTAGGAAAGAAGAAAAGAAGGAAAAAAGAATTCCAGGAAGTGTTCAAGGAAGTATTCCAGGAAGTATTCCAGGAAGTATTCCAGAAAGGAAGGAAGGTAAGAAGGAAGGAAGGTAAGAAGGAAGGAAGGTAAGAAGGAAAGAAGGAAGTATGTATTCCAGGAAGGAAGAAATGAAGGAAGGAAGTATTTCAGGAAGCATTACAGGAAGTATTCCAGGAAGTAGTCCAAAATGGAAGGAAGGAAGGAAGGAAGTATTGCAGGTAGTATTCCAGAAAGGAAGGAAATAAGCAAGGAGGGAAGGAAGGAAAGAAGTGAAGAAAGAAGGGGAGAAGGAAAGAAGGAAGGAAGTATGTATGCTAGGAAAGAAGAAAAGAAGGAAAAAAGAATTCCAGGAAGTATTCCAGGAAGTATTCCAGGAAGTATTCCCGGAAGTATTCCAGGAAGTATTCCAGAAAGGAAGGAAAGTAAGAAGGAAGGAAGGTAAGAAGGAAAGAAGGACGTATGTATTCCAGGAAGGAAGAAATGAAGGAAGGAAGTATTTCAGGAAGCATTACAGGAAGTATTCCAGGAAGTAGTCCAAAATGGAAGGAAGGAAGGAAGTATTGCAGGAAGTATTCCAGGAAGGAAGGAAAGAAGCAAGGAGGGAAGGAAGGAAAGAAGTGAAGAAAGAAGGGGAGAAGGAAAGAAGGAAAGAAGGAAGGAAGTATGTATGCTAGGAAAGAAGAAAAGAAGGAAAAAAGAATTCCAGGAAGTATTCCAGGAAGTATTCCAGGAAGTAATCCAGAAAGGAAGGAAGGTAAGAAGGAAGGAAGGTAAGAAGGAAAGAAGGAAGTATGTATTCCAGGAAGGAAGAAATGAAGGAAGGAAGTATTTCAGGAAGCATTACAAGAAGTATTCCAGGAAGTAGTCCAAAATGGAAGGAAGGAAGGAAGGAAGTATTGCAGGAAGTATTCCAGGAAGGAAGGAAAGAAGCAAGGAGGGAAGGAAGGAAAGAAGTTTAGAAAGAAGGGGAGAAGGAAAGAAGGAAAGAAGGAAGGAATTATGTATGCTAGGAAAGAAGAAAAGAAGGAAAAAAGAATTCCAGGAAGTATTCCAGGAAGTGTTCCCGGAAGTATTCCAGGAAGTATTCCAGAAAGGAAGGAAGGTAAGAAGGAAGGAAGGTAAGAAGGAAAGAAGGAAGTATGTATTCCAGGAAGGAAGAAATGAAGGAAGGAAGAATTTCAGGAAGCATTACAGGAAGTATCCTAGGAAGTAGTCCAAAATGGAAGGAAGGAAGTATTGCAGGAAGTATACCAGGAACGAAGGACAGAAGCAAGGAGGGAAGGAAGGAAAGAAGTTAAGAAAGAAGGGGAGAAGTTAAGAAGTAAAGAAGGAAGGAAGTATGTAGCTCGGAAAGAAGAAAAGAAGGAAAAAAGAATTCCAGGAAGTATTCCAGGAAGTATTCCACGAAGTATTCCAGAAAAGAAGGAAGGTAAGAAGGAAGGAAGGTAAGAAGGAAAGAAGGAAGTATGTATTCCAGGAAGGAAGAAATGAAGGAAGGAAGTATTTCAGGAAGCATTACAGGAAGTATTCCAGGAAGTAGTCCAAAATGGAAGGAAGGAAGGAAGGAAGTATTGCAGGAAGTATTCCAAGTAGGAAGGAAAGAAGCAAGGAGGGAAGGAAGGAAAGAAGTCAAGAAAGAAGGGGAGAAGGAAAGAAGGAAAGAAGGAAGGAAGTATGTATGCTAGGAAAGAAGAAAAGAAGGAAAAAAGAATTCCAGGAAGTATTCCAGGAAGTATTCCAGGAAGTATTCCAGGAAGTATTCCAGAAAGGAAGGAAGGTAAGAAGGAAGGAAGGTAAGAAGGAAAGAAGGAAGTATGTATTCCAGGAAGGAAGAAATGAAGGAAGGAAGTATTTCAGGAAGCATTACAGGAAGTATTCCAGGAAGTAGTCCAAAATGGAAGGAAGGAAGGAAGTATTGCAGGAAGTATTCCAGGAAGGAAGGAAAGAAGCAAGGAGGGAAGGAAGGAAAGAAGTTAAGAAAGAAGGGGAGAAGGAAAGAAAGAAAGAAGGAAGGAAGTATGTATGCTAGGAATGAAGAAAAGAAGGAAAAAAGAATTCCAGGAAGTATTCCAGGAAGTATTCCAGGAAGTATTCCCGGAAGTATTCCAGGAAGTATTCCAGAAAGGAAGGAAGGTAAGAAGGAAGGAAGGTAAGAATTAAAGAAGGTAGTATGTATTCCAGGAAGGAAGAAATGAAGGAAGGAAGGATTTCAGGAAGCATTACAGGAAGTATTCCAGGAAGTAGTCCAAAATGGAAGGAAGGAAGGAAGGAAGTATTGCAGGAAGTATTCCAGGAAGGAAGGAAAGAAGCAAGCACGGAAGGAAGGAAAAAGTTGAGAAAGGAGGGGAGAAGGAAAGAAGGAAAGAAGGAACGAAGTATGTATGCTAGGAAAGAAGAAAAGAAGGAAAAAAGAATTCCAGGTAGTATTCCAGGAAGTATTCCAGGAAGTATTCCAGGAAGTATTCCAGGAAGTATTCCAGAAAGGAAGGAAGGTAAGAAGGAAGGAAGGTAAGAAGGAAAGAAGGAAGTATGTATTTCAGGAAGGAAGAAATGAAGGAAGGAAGTAATTCAGGAAGCATTACAGGAAGTATTCCAGGAAGTAGTCCAAAATGGAAGGAAGGAAGGAAGGAAGTATTGCAGGAAGTATACTAGGAACGAAGGAAAGAAGCAAGGAGGGAAGGAAGGAAAGAAGTGAAGAAAGAAGGGGAGAAGGAAAGAAGGAAAGAAGGAAGGAAGTATGTATGCTAGGAAAGAAGAAAAGAAGGAAAAAAGAATTCCAGGAAGTATTCCATGAAGTATTCCAGGAAGTATTCCAGGAAGTATTCCCGGAAGTATTCCAGAAAGGATGGAAGGTAAGAAGGAAGGAAGGTAAGAAGGAAAAAAGGAAGTATGTATTCCATAAAGGAAGAAATGAAGGAAGGAAGTATTTCAGGAAGCATTAAAGGAAGTATTCCAGGAAGTAGTCCAAAATGGAAGGAAGGAAGGAAGAAAGGAAGGAAGTATTGCAGGAAGTATTCCAGGAAGGAAGGAAAGAAGCAAGGAGGGAAGGAAGGAAAGAAGTGAAGAAAGAAGGGGAGAAGGAAAGAAGGAAAGAAGGAAGGAAGTATGTATGCTAGGAAAGAAGAAAAGAAGGAAAAAAGAATTCCAGGAAGTATTCCAGGAAGTATTCCAGGAAGTATTCCAGGAAGTATTCCAGGAAGTATTCCAGAAAGGAAGGAAGGTAAGAAGGAAGGTAGGTAAGAAGGAAAGAAGGAAGTATGTATTCCAGGAAGGAAGAAATGAAGGAAGGAAGTATTTCAGGAAGCATTACAGAAAGTATTCCAGGAAGTAGTCCAAAATGGAAGGAAGGAAAGAAGGAAGTATTGCAGGAAGTATTCCAGGAAGGAAGGAAAGAAGCAAGGAGGGAAGGAAGGAAAGAAGTGAAGAAAGAAGGGGAGAAGGAATGAAGGAAAGAAGGAAGGAAGTATGTATGCTAGGAAAGAAGAAAAGAAGGAAAAAAGAATTCCAGGAAGTATTCCAGGAAGTATTCCAGGAAGTAATCCAGAAAGGAAGGAAGGTAAGAAGGAAGGAAAGTAAGAAGGAAAGAAGGAAGTATGTATTCCAGGAAGGAAGAAATGAAGGAAGGAAGAATTTCAGGAAGCATTACAGGAAGTATCCTAGGAAGTAGTCCAAAATGGAAGGAAGGAAGTATTGCAGGAAGTATACCAGGAACGAAGGACAGAAGCAAGGAGGGAAGGAAGGAAAGAAGTTAAGAAAGAAGGGGAGAAGTTAAGAAGTAAAGAAGGAAGGAAGTATGTAGCTCGGAAAGAAAAAAAGAAGGAAAAAAGAATTCCAGGAAGTATTCCAGGAAGTATTCCACGAAGTATTCCAGAAAAGAAGGAAGGTAAGAAGGAAGGAAGGTAAGAAGGAAAGAAGGAAGTATGTATTCCAGGAAGGAAGAAATGAAGGAAGGAAGTATTTCAGGAAGCATTACAGGAAGTATTCCAGGAAGTAGTCCAAAATGGAAGGAAGGAAGGAAGGAAGTATTGCAGGAAGTATTCCAAGTAGGAAGGAAAGAAGCAAGGAGGGAAGGAAGGAAAGAAGTCAAGAAAGAAGGGGAGAAGGAAAGAAGGAAAGAAGGAAGTATGTATGCTAGGCAAGAAGAAAAGAAGGAAAAAAGTATTCCAGGAAGTATTCCAGGAAGTATTCCAGGAAGTATTCCCGGAAGTATTCCAGGAAGTATTCCAGAAAGGAAGGAAGGTAAGAAGGAAAGAAGGAAGTATGTATTCCAGGAAGGAAGAAATGAAGGAAGGAAGTATTTCAGGAAGCATTACAGGAAGCATTCCAGGAAGTAGTCCAAAATAGAAGGAAGGATGGAAGGAAGTATTCCAGGAAGGAAGGAAAGAAGCAAGGAGGGAAGAAAGGAAAGAAGAAAGAAGGGGAGAAGGAAAGAAGGAAAGAAGGAAGGAAGTATGTATGCTAGGAAAGAAGAAAAGAAGGAAAAAATAATTCCAGGAAGTATTCCAGGAAGTATTCGAGGAAGTATTCCAGAAAGGAAGGAAGGTAAGAAGGAAGGAAAGTAAGAAGGAAAGAAGGAAGTATGTATTCCAGGAAGGAAGAAATGAAGTAAGGAAGTATTTCAGGAAGCATTACAGGAAGTATTCCAGGCAGTAGTCCAAAATGGAAGGAAGGAAGGAAGGAAGTATTGCAGGAAGTATACCAGGTAGGAAGGAAAGAAGCAAGGAGGGAAGGAAGGAAAGAAGTGAAGAAAGAAGGGGAGAAGGAAAGAAGGAAAGAAGGAAGGAAGTATGTATGCTAGGAAAGAAGAAAAGAAGGAAAAAAGAATTCCAGGAAGTATTCCAGGAAGTATTCCCGGAAGTATTCCAGGAAGTAATCCAGAAAGGAAGGAAGGTAAGAAGGAAGGAAGGTAAGAAGGAAAGAAGGACGTATGTATTCCAGGAAGGAAGAAATGAAGGAAGGAATTATTTCAGGAAGCATTACAGGAAGTATTCTAGGAAGTAGTCCAAAATGGAAGGAAGGAAGGAAGTATTGCAGGAAGCATTACAGGAAGTATTCCAGGAAGTAGTCCAAAATGGAAGGAAGGAAGGAAGGAAGTATTGCAGGAAGTATTCCAGGAAGGAAGGAAAGAAGCAAGGAGGGAAGAAAGGAAAGAAGTTAAGAAAGAAGGGGAGTAGGAAAGAAGGAAAGAAGGAAGGAAGTATGTATGCTAGGAGAGAAGAAAAGAAGGAAAAAAGAATTCCAGGAAGCATTCCAGGAAGTATTCCAGGAAGTATTCCCGGAAGTATTCCAGAAAGGAAGGAAGGTAAGAAGGAAGGAAGGAAAGAAGGAAGGAAGGTAAGAAGGAAAGAAGGAAGTATGTATTCCAGGAAGGAAGAAATGAAGGAAGGAAGTATTTCAGGAAGCATTACAGAAAGTATTCCAGGAAGTAGTCCAAAATGGAAGAAAGGAAGGAAGGAAGTATTGCAGGAAGTATTCCAGGAAGGAAGGAAGGAAGCAAGGAGGGAAGGAAGGAAAGAAGTTAAGAAAGAAGGGGAGAAGGAAAGAAGGAAAGAAGGAAGGAAGTATGTATGCTAGGAAAGAAGAAAAGAAGGAAAAAAGAATTCCAGGAAGTATTCCAGGAAGTATTCCAGGAAGTATTCCAGAAAGGAAGGAAGGTAAGAAGGAAGGAAGGTAAGAAGGAAAGAAGGAAGTATGTATTCCAGGAAGGAAGAAATGAAGGAAGGAATTATTTCAGGAAGCATTACAGGAAGTATTCCAGGAAGTAGTCCAAAATGGAAGGAAGGAAGGAAGTATTGCAGGAAGTATTCCAGGAAGGAAGGAAAGAAGCAAGGAGGGAAGGAAGGAAAGAAGTTAAGAAAGAAGGGGAGAAGGAAAGAAAGAAAGAAGGAAGGAAGTATGTATGCTAGGAATGAAGAAAAGAAGGAAAAAAGAATTCCAGGAAGTATTCCAGGAAGTATTCCCGGAAGTATTCCAGGAAGTATTCCAGAAAGGAAAGAAGGTAAGAAGGAAGGAAGGTAAGAATTAAAGAAGGTAGTATGTATTCCAGGAAGGAAGAAATGAAGGAAGGAAGGATTTCAGGAAGCATTACAGGAAGTATTCCAGGAAGTAGTCCAAAATGGAAGGAAGGAAGGAAGGAAGTATTGCAGGAAGTATTCCAGGAAGGAAGGAAAGAAGCAAGCACGGAAGGAAGGAAAAAGTTGAGAAAGGAGGGGAGAAGGAAAGAAGGAAAGAAGGAACGAAGTATGTATGCTAGGAAAGAAGAAAAGAAGGAAAAAAGAATTCCAGGAAGTATTCCATGAAGTATTCCAGGAAGTATTCCCGGAAGTATTCCCGGAAGTATTCCAGAAAGGATGGAAGGTAAGAAGGAAGGAAGGTAAGAAGGAAAACAGGAAGTATGTATTCCATAAAGGAAGAAATGAAGGAAGGAAATATTTCAGGAAGCATTAAAGGAAGTATTCCAGGAAGTAGTCCAAAATGGAAGGAAGGAAGGAAGAAAGGAAGGAAGTATTGCAGGAAGTATTCCAGGAAGGAAGGAAAGAAGCAAGGAGGGAAGGAAGGAAAGAAGTTAAGAAAGAAGGGGAGAAGGAAAGAAGGAAAGAAGGAAGGAAGTATGTATGCTAGGAAAGAAGAAAAGAAGGAAAAAAGAATTCCAGGAAGTATTCCATGAAGTATTCCAGGAAGTATTCCCGGAAGTATTCCCGGAAGTATTCCAGAAAGGATGGAAGTTAAGAAGGAAGGAAGGTAAGAAGGAAAAAAGGAAGTATGTATTCCATAAAGGAAGAAATGAAGGAAGGAAGTATTTCAGGAAGCATTAAAGGAAGTATTCCAGGAAGTAGTCCAAAATGGAAGGAAGGAAGGAAGAAAGGAAGGAAGTATTGCAGGAAGTATTCCAGGAAGGAAGGAAAGAAGCAAGGAGGGAAGGAAGGAAAGAAGTTAAGAAAGAAGGGGAGAAGGAAAGAAGGAAAGAAGGAAGGAAGTATGTGTGCTAGGAAAGAAGAAAAGAAGGAAAAAAGAATTCCAGGAAGTATTCCAGGAAGTATTCCAGGAAGTATTCCAGGAAGTATTCCCGGAAGTATTCCAGAAAGGAAGGAAAGTAAGAAGGAAGGAAGGTAAGAAGGAAAGAAGGAAGTATGTATTCCAGGAAGGAAGAAATGAAGGAAGGAAGTATTTCAAAAAGCATTACAGGAAGTATTCCAGGAAGTAGTCCAAAATGGAAGGAAGGAAGGAAGTATTGCAGGGAGTATTCCAGGAAGGAAGGAAAGAAGCAAGGAGGGAAGGAAGAAAAGAAGTTAAGAAAGAAGGGGAGAAGAAAAGAAGGAAAGAAGGAAGGAAGTATGTATGCTAGAAAAGAAGAAAAGAAGGAAAAAAGAATTCCAGGAAGTATTCCAGGAAGTATTCCAGGAAGTATTCGAGGAAGTATTACCGCAAGTATTCCAGAGAGGAAGGAAGGTAAGAAGGAAGGAAGGTAAGAAGGAAAGAAGGAAGTATGTATTCCAGGAAGGAAGAAATGAAGGAAGGAAGTATTTCAGGAAGCCTTACAGGAAGTATTCCAGGAAGTAGTCCAAAATGGAAGGAAGGAAGGAAGTATTGCAGGAAGTATTCCAGGTAGGAAGGAAAGTAGCAAGGAGGGAAAGAACGAAAGAAGTTAAGAAAGAAGGGGAGAAGGAAAGAAGGAAAGAAGGAAGGAAGTATGTATGCTAGGAAAGAAGAAAAAAAGGAAAAAAGAATTCCAGGAAGTATTCCAGGAAGTATTCCAGGAAGTATTCCCGGAAGTATTCCAGAAAGGAAGGAAGGAAAGAAGGAAGGAATGTAAGAAGCTAAGAAGGAATTATGTATTCCAGGAAGGAAAAAATAAAAAAAGGAAGTATTTCAGGAAGCATTACAGGAAGTATTCCAGGACGTAGTCCAAAATGGACGGAAGGAAGTATTTCAGGAAGTATTCCAGGAAGGAAGGAAAGAAGCAAGGAGGGAAGGAAGGAAAGAAGGAAAGAAAGAAGGGGAGAAGGAAAGAAGGAAAGAAGGAAGGAAGTATGTATGCTAGGAAAGAAGAAAAGAAGGAAAAAAGAATTCCAGGAAGTATTCCAGGAAGTATTCCAGGAAGTATTCCAGAAAGGAAGGAAGGCAAGAAGGAAGGAAGGTAAGAAGGAAAGAAGGAAGTATGTATTCCAGGAAGGAAGAAATGAAGGAAGGAAGTATTTCAGGAAGCATTACAGGAAGTATCCTAGGAAGTAGTCCAAAATGGAAGGAAGGAAGTATTGCAGGAAGTATACTAGGAACGAAGGAAAGAAGCAAGGAGGGAAGGAAGGAAAGAAGTTAAGAAAGAGGGGGAGAAGTTAAGAAGGAAAGAAGGAAGGAAGTATGTAGCTCGGAAAGAAGAAAAGAAGGAAAATAGAATTCCAGGAAGTATTCCGGGAAGTATTCCACGAAGTATTCCAGAAAGGAAGGAAGGTAAGAAGGAAGGAAGGTAAGAAGGAAAGAAAGTAGTATGTATTCCAGGAAGGAAGAAATGAAGGAAGGAAGTATTTCAGGAAGCATTACAGGAAGTATTCCAGGAAGTAGTCCAAAATGGAAGGAAGGAAGAAAGGAAGTATTGCAGGAAGTATTCCAGGAAGGAAGGAAAGAAGCAAGGAGGGAAGGAAGGAAAGAAGTAAAGAAAGAAGGGGAGAAGGAAAGAAGGAAAGAAGGAAGGAAGTATGTAGGCTAGGAAAGAGGAAAAGAAGGAAAAAAGAATTCCAGGAAGTATTCCATGAAGTATTCCAGGAAGTATTCCCGGAAGTATTCCCGGAAAAATTCCAGAAAGGAAGGAAGGTAAGAAGGAAGGAAGGTAAGAAGGAAAGAAGGAAGTATGTATTGAAGGAAGGAAGAAATGAAGGAAGGAAGTATTTCAGGAAGCATTACAGGAAGTATTCCAGGAAGTAGTCCAAAATGGTAGGAAGGAAGGAAGGAAGTATTGCAGGAAGTATTCCAGGAAGGAAGGAAAGAAGCAAGGAGGGAAGGAAGGAAAGAAGTGAAGAAAGAAGGGGAGAAGGAAAGAAGGAAAGAAGGAAGGAAGTATGTATGCTAGGAAAGAAGAAAAGAAGGAAAAAAGAATTCCAGGAAGTATTCCAGGAAGTATTCCAGGAAGTATTCCAGGAAGTATTCCCGGAAGTATTCCAGAAATGAAGGAAGGTAAGAAGGAAGGAAGGTAAGAAGGAAAGAAGGAAGTATGTATTCCAGGAAGGAAGAAATGAAGGAAGGAAGTATTTCAGGAAGCATTATAGGATGTATTCCAGGAAGTAGTCCAAAATGGAAGGAAGGAAGGAAGGAAGTATTGCAGGAAGTATTCCAGGAAGAAATGAAAGAAGCAAGGAGGGAAGGAAGGAAAGAAGTTAAGAAAGAAGGGGAGAAGGAAAGAAGGAAAGAAGGAAGGAAGTATGTATGCTAGGAAAGAAGAAAAGAAGGAAAAAAGAATTCCAGGAAGTATTCCAGGAAGTATTCCAGGAAGTATTCCCGGAAGCATTCCAGGAAGTATTCCAGAAAGGAAGGAAGGTAAGAAGGAAGGAAGGTAAGAAGGAAAGAAGGAAGTATGTATTCCAGGAAGGAAGAAATGAAGGAAGGAAGTATTTCAGGAAGCATTACAGGAAGTATTCCAGGAAGTAGTCCAAAATGGAAGGAAGGAAGGAAGTATTGCAGGAAGTATTCCAGGAAGGAAGGAAATAAGCAAGGAGGGAAGGAAGGAAAGAAGTGAAGAAAGAAGGGGAGAAGGAAAGAAGGAAAGAAGGAAGGAAGTATGTATGCTAGGAAAGAAGAAAAAAAGGAAAAAAGAATTCCAGGAAGTATTCCAGGAAGTGTTCCAGGAAGTATTCCCGGAAGTATTCCAGGAAGTATTCCAGAAAGGAAGGAAAGTAAGAAGGAAGGAAGGTAAGAAGGAAAGAAGGACGTATGTATTCCAGGAAGGAAGAAATGAAGGAAGGAAGTATTTCAGGAAGCATTACAGGAAGTATTCCAGGAAGTAGTCCAAAATGGAAGGAAGGAAGGAAGTATTTCAGGAAGTATTCCAGGAAGGAAGGAAAGAAGCAAGGAGGGAAGGAAGGAAAGAAGCGAAGAAAGAAGGGGAGAAGGAAAGAAGGAAGGAAGTATGTATGCTAGGAAAGAAGAAAAGAAGGAAAAAAGAATTCCAGGAAGTATTCCAGGAAGTATTCCAGGAAGTAATCCAGAAAGGAAGGAAGGTAAGAAGGAAGGAAGGTAAGAAGGAAAGAAGGAAGTATGTATTCCAGGAAGGAAGAAATGAAGGAAGGAAGTATTTCAGGAAGCATTACAGGAAGTATTCCAGGAAGTAGTCCAAAATGGAAGGAAGGAAGGAAGGAAGGAAGTATTGCAGGAAGTATTCCAGGAAGGAAGGAAAGAAGCAAGGAGGGAAGGAAGGAAAGAAGTTAAGAAAGAAGGGGAGAAGGAAAGAAGGAAAGAAGGAAGGAAGTATGTATGCTAGGCAAGAAGAAAAGAAGGAAAAATAATTCCTGGACGTATTCCAGGAAGTATTCTAGGAAGTATTACCGGAAGTATTCCAGGAAGTATTCCAGAAAGGAAGGAAGGTAAGAAGGAAGGAAGGTAAGAAGGAAAGAAGGAAGTATGTATTCCAGGAAGGAAGAAATGAAGGAAGGAAGTATTTCAGGAAGCATTACAGGAAGCATTCCAGGAAGTAGTCCAAAATGGAAGGAAGGATGGAAGGAAGTATTCCAGGAAGGAAGGAAAGAAGCAAGGAGGGAAGAAAGGAAAGAAGAAAGAAGGGGAGAAGGAAAGAAGGAAAGAAGGAAGGAAGTATGTATGCTAGGAAAGAAGAAAAGAAGGAAAAAAGAATTCCAGGAAGTATTCCAGGAAGTATTCCAGGAAGTATTCCAGAAAGGAAGGAAGGTAAGAAGGAAGGAAAGTAAGAAGGAAAGAAGGAAGTATGTATTCCAGGAAGGAAGAAATGAAGGAAGGAAGTATTTCAGGAAGCATTACAGGAAGTATTCCAGGCAGTAGTCCAAAATGGAAGGAAGGAAGGAAGGAAGTATTGCAGGAAGTATTCCAGGTAGGAAGGAAAGAAGCAAGGAGGGAAGGAAGGAAAGAAGTCAAGAAAGAAGGGGAGAAGGAAAGAAGGAAAGAAGGAAGGAAGTATGTATGCTAGGAAAGAAGAAAAGAAAAAAAAAAAGAATTACAGGAAGTATTCCAGGAAGTATTCCCGGAAGTATTCCAGGAAGTAATCCAGAAAGGAAGGAAGGTAAGAAGGAAGGAAGGTAAGAAGGAAAGAAGGACGTATGTATTCCAGGAAGGAAGAAATGAAGGAAGGAATTATTTCAGGAAGCATTGCAGGAAGTATTCCAGGAAGTAGTCCAAAATGGAAGGAAGGAAGGAAGTATTGCAGGAAGTATTCCAGGAAGGAAGGAAAGAAGCAAGGAGGGAAGGAAGGAAAGAAGTGAAGAAAGAAGGGGAGAAGGAAAGAAGGAAAGAAGGAAGGAAGTATGTATGCTAGGAAAGAAGAAAAGAAGGAAAAAAGAATTCCAGGAATTATTCCAGGAAGTATTCCAGGAAGTATTCCCGGAAGTATTCAAGGAAGTATTCCAGAAAGGAAGGAAGGTAAGAAGGAAGGAAGGTAAGAAGGAAAGAAGGAAGTATGTATTCCAGGAAGGAAGAAATGAAGGAAGGAAGTATTTCAGGAAGCATTACAGGAAGTATTCCAGGAAGTAGTCCAAAATGGAAGGAAGGAAGGAAGGAAGTATTGCAGGAAGTATTCCAGGAAAGAAGGAAAGAAGCAAGGAGGGAAGGAAGGAAAGAAGTTAAGAAAGAAGGGGAGAAGGGAAGAAGGAAAGAAGGAAGGAAGTATGTATGCTAGGAAAGAAGAAAAGAAGGAAAAAAGAATTCCAGGAAGTATTCCAGGAAGTATTCCAGAAAGTATTCCAGGAAGTATTCCAGGAAGTAATCCAGAAAGGAAGGAAAGTAAGGAGGAAGGAAGGTAAGAAAGAACGAAGGAAGTATGTATTCCAGGAAGGAAGAAATGAAGGAAGGAAATATTTCAGGAAGCATTACAGGAAGTATTCCAGGAAGTAGTCCAAAATGGAAGGAAGGAAGGAAGGAAGTATTGCAGGAAGTATTCCAGGAAGGAAGGAAAGAAGCAAGGAGGGAAGGAAGGAAAGAAGTGAAGAAAGAAGGGGAGAAGGAAAGAAGGAAAGAAGGAAGGAAGTATGTATGCTAGGAAAGAAGAAAAGAAGGAAAAAAGAATTCCAGGAAGTATTCCAGGAAGTATTCCAGGGAGTATTCCAGGAAGTATTCCAGGAAGTATTCCAGAAAGGAAGGAAGGTAAGAAGGAAGGTAGGTAAGAAGGAAAGAAGGAAGTATGTATTCCAGGAAGGAAGAAATGAAGGAAGGAAGTATTTCAGGAAGCATTACAGAAAGTATTCCAGGAAGTAGTCCAAAATGGAAGGAAGGAAGGAAGGAAGTATTGCAGGAAGTATTCCAGGAAGGAAGGAAAGAAGCAAGGAGGGAAGGAAGGAAAGAAGTGAAGAAAGAAGGGGAGAAGGAAAGAAGGAAAGAAGGAAGGAAGTATGTATGCTAGGAAAGAAGAAAAGAAGGAAAAAAGAATTCCAGGAAGTATTCCAGGAAGTATTCCAGGAAGTAATCCAGAAAGGAAGGAAGGTAAGAAGGAAGGAAGGTAAGAAGGAAAGAAGGAAGTATGTATTCCAGGAAGGAAGAAATGAAGGAAGGAAGTATTTCAGGAAGCATTACAGGAAGTATTCCTGGAAGTAGTCCAAAATGGAAGGAAGGAAGGAAGGAAGTATTGCAGGAAGTATTCCAGAAAGAAAGGAAAGAAGCAAGGAGGGAAGGAAGGAAAGAATTTAAGAAACAAGGCGAGTAGGAAAGAAGGAAAGAAGGAAAGAAGTATGTATGCTAGGAAAGAAGAAAAGAAGGAAAAAAGAATTCCAGGAAGTATTCCAGGAAGTATTCCAGGAAGTATTCCAGGAAGTATTCCAGAAAGGAAGGAAGGTAAGAAGGAAGGAAGGTAAGAAGGAAAGAAGGAAGTATGTATTCCAGGAAGGAAGAAATGAAGGAAGGAAGTATTTCAGGAAGCATTACAGGAAGTATTCCAGGAAGTAGTCCAAAATGGAAGGAAGGAAGGAAGGAAGTATTGCAGGAAGTATTCCAGGAAGGAAGGAAAGAAGCAAGGAGGGAAGGAAGGAAAGAAGTGAAGAAAGAAGGGGAGAAGGAAAGAAGGAAAGAAGGAAGGAAGTATGTATGCTAGGAAAGAAGAAAAAAAGGAAAAAAGAATTCCAGGAAGTATTCCAGGAAGTGTTCCAGGAAGTATTCCCGGAAGTATTCCAGGAAGTATTCCAGAAAGGAAGGAAAGTAAGAAGGAAGGAAGGTAAGAAGGAAAGAAGGACGTATGTATTCCAGGAAGGAAGAAATGAAGGAAGGAAGTATTTCAGGAAGCATTACAGGAAGTATTCCAGGAAGTAGTCCAAAATGGAAGGAAGGAAGGAAGTATTTCAGGAAGTATTCCAGGAAGGAAGGAAAGAAGCAAGGAGGGAAGGAAGGAAAGAAGCGAAGAAAGAAGGGGAGAAGGAAAGAAGGAAGGAAGTATGTATGCTAGGAAAGAAGAAAAGAAGGAAAAAAGAATTCCAGGAAGTATTCCAGGAAGTATTCCAGGAAGTAATCCAGAAAGGAAGGAAGGTAAGAAGGAAGGAAGGTAAGAAGGAAAGAAGGAAGTATGTATTCCAGGAAGGAAGAAATGAAGGAAGGAAGTATTTCAGGAAGCATTACAGGAAGCATTCCAGGAAGTAGTCCAAAATGGAAGGAAGGATGGAAGGAAGTATTCCAGGAAGGAAGGAAAGAAGCAAGGAAGGAAGAAAGGAAAGAAGAAAGAAGGGGAGAAGGAAAGAAGGAAAGAAGGAAGGAAGTATGTATGCTAGGAAAGAAGAAAAGAAGGAAAAAAGAATTCCAGGAAGTATTCCAGGAAGTATTCCAGGAAGTATTCCAGAAAGGAAGGAAGGTAAGAATGAAGGAAAGTAAGAAGGAAAGAAGGAAGTATGTATTCCAGGAAGGAAGAAATGAAGGAAGGAAGTATTTCAGGAAGCATTACAGGAAGTATTCCAGGCAGTAGTCCAAAATGGAAGGAAGGAAGGAAGGAAGTATTGCAGGAAGTATTCCAGGTAGGAAGGAAAGAAGCAAGGAGGGAAGGAAGGAAAGAAGTCAAGAAAGAAGGGGAGAAGGAAAGAAGGAAAGAAGGAAGGAAGTATGTATGCTAGGAAAGAAGAAAAGAAAAAAAAAAAGAATTACAGGAAGTATTCCAGGAAGTATTCCCGGAAGTATTCCAGGAAGTAATCCAGAAAGGAAGGAAGGTAAGAAGGAAGGAAGGTAAGAAGGAAAGAAGGACGTATGTATTCCAGGAAGGAAGAAATGAAGGAAGGAATTATTTCAGGAAGCATTACAGGAAGTATTCCAGGAAGTAGTCCAAAATGGAAGGAAGGAAGGAAGTATTGCAGGAAGTATTCCAGGAAGGAAGGAAAGAAGCAAGGAGGGAAGGAAGGAAAGAAGTGAAGAAAGAAGGGGAGAAGGAAAGAAGGAAAGAAGGAAGGAAGTATGTATGCTAGGAAAGAAGAAAAGAAGGAAAAAAGAATTCCAGGAAGTATTCATGGAAGTATTCCAGGAAGTATTCCAGGAAGGAAGGAAGGTAAGAGGGAAGGAAGGTAAGAAGGAAAGAAGGAAGTATGTATTCCATAAAGGAAGAAATGAAGGAAGGAAGTATTTCAGGAAGCATTACAGGAAGTATTCCAGGAAGTAGTCCAAAATGGAAGGAAGGAAGGAAGGAAGTATTGCAGGAAGTATTCCAGGAAGGAAGGAAAGAAGCAAGGAGGGAAGGAAGGAAAGAAGTTAAGAAAGAAGGGGAGTAGGAAAGAAGGAAAGAAGGAAGGAAGTATGTATGCTAGGAAAGAAGAAAAGAAGGAAAAAAGAATTCCAGAGAATGTATTCCAGGAAGTATTCCAGGAAGTATTCCAGGAAGTATTCCAGAAAGGAAGGAAGGTAAGAAGGAAGGAAGGTAAGAAGGAAAGAAGGGAGTATGTATTCCAGGAAGGAAGAAATGAAGGAAGGAAGTATTTCAGGAAGCATTACAGGAAGTATTCCAGGAAGTAGTCTAAAATGGAAGGAAGGAAGGAAGGAAGTATTGCAGGAAGTATTCCAGGAAGGAAGGAAAGAAGCAAGGAGGGAAGGAAGGAAAGAAGTTAAGAAAGAAGGGGAGAAGGAAAGAAAGAAAGAAGGAAGGAAGTATGTATGCTAGGAATGAAGAAAAGAAGGAAAAAAGAATTCCAGGAAGTATTCCAGGAAGTATTTCAGGAAGTATTCCCGGAAGTATACCAGGAAGTATTCCAGAAAGGAAGGAACGTAAGAAGGAAGGAAGGTAAGAATTAAAGAAGGAAGTATGTATTCCAGGAAGGAAGAAATGAAGGAAGGAAGTATTTCAGGAAGCATTACAGGAAGTATTCCAGGAAGTAGTCCAAAATGGAAGGAAGGAAGGAAGGAAGTATTGCAGGAAGTATTCCAGGAAGGAAGGAAAGAAGCAAGCACGGAAGGAAGGAAAAAGTTAAGAAAGGAGGGGAGAAGGAAAGAAGGAAAGAAGGAAGGAAGTATGTATGCTAGGAAAGAAGAAAAGAAGGAAAAAAGAATTCCAGGTAGTATTCCAGGAAGTATTCCAGGAAGTATTCCAGGAAGTATTCCAGGAAGTATTCCAGAAAGGAAGGAAGGTACGAAGGAAGGAAGGTAAGAAGGAAAGAAGGAAGTATGTATTTCAGGTAGGAAGAAATGAAGGAAGGAAGTAATTCAGGAAGCATTACAGGAAGTATTCCAGGAAGTAGTCCAAAATGGAAGGAAAGAAGGAAGGAAGTATTGCAGGAAGTATACTAGGAACGAAGGAAAGAAGCAAGGAGGGAAGGAAGGAAAGAAGTGAAGAAAGAAGGGGAGAAGGAAAGAAGGAAAGAAGGAAGGAAGTATGTATGCTAGGAAAGAAGAAAAGAAGGAAAAAAGAATTCCAGGAAGTATTCCATGAAGTATTCCAGGAAGTATTCCCGGAAGTATTCCCGGAAGTATTCCAGAAAGGATGGAAGGTAAGAAGGAAGGAAGGTAAGAAGGAAAGAAGGAAGTATGTATTCCAGGAAGGAAGAAATGAAGGAAGGAAGTATTTCAGGAAGCATTAAAGGAAGTATTCCAGGAAGTAGTCCAAAATGGAAGGAAGGAAGGAAGAAAGGAAGGAAGTATTGCAGGAAGTATTCCAGGAAGGAAGGAAAGAAGCAAGGAGGGAAGGAAGGAAAGAAGTTAAGAAAGAAGGGGAGAAGGAAAGAAGGAAAGAAGGAAGGAAGTATGTGTGCTAGGAAAGAAGAAAAGAAGGAAAAAAGAATTCCAGGAAGTATTCCAGGAACTATTCCAGGAAGTATCCAGGAAGTATTCCCGGAAGTATTCCAGAAAGGAAGGAAGGTAAGAAGGAAGGAAGGTAAGAAGGAAAGAAGGAAGTGTGTATTCCAGGAAGGAAGAAATGAAGGAAGGAAGTATTTCAGGAAGCATTACAGGAAGTATTCCAGGAAGTAGTCCAAAATGGAAGGAAGGAAGGAAGTATTGCAGGGAGTATTCCAGGAAGGAAGGAAAGAAGCAAGGAGGGAAGGAAGGAAAGAAGTTAAGAAAGAAGGGGAGAAGGAAAGAAGGAAAGAAGGAAGGAAGTATGTATGCTAGGAAAGAAGAAAAGAAGGAAAAAAGAATTCCAGGAAGTATTCCAGGAAGTGTTCCAGGAAGTATTCCAGGAAGTATTCCCGGAAGTGTTCCAGAAAGGAAGGAAGGTAAAAAGGAAGGAAGGTAAGAAGGAAAGAAGGAAGTATGTATTCCAGGAAGGAAGAAATGAAGGAAGGAAGTATTTAAAAAAGCATTACAGGAACTATTCCAGGAAGTAGTCCAAAATGGAAGGAAGGAAGGAAGTATTGCAGGGAGTATTCCAGGAAGGAAGGAAAGAAGCAAGGAGGGAAGGAAGGAAAGAAGTTAAGAAAGAAGGGGAGAAGGAAAGAAGGAAAGAAGGAAGGAAGTATGTATGCTAGAAAAGAAGAAAAGAAGGAAAAAAGAATTCCAGGAAGTATTCCAGGAAGTATTCCAGGAAGTATTCCCGGAAGTATACTCGCAAGTATTCCAGAGAGGAAGGAAGGTAAGAAGGAAGGAAGGTAAGAAGGAAAGAGGGAAGTATGTATTCCAGGAAGGAAGAAATGAAGGAAGGAAGTATTTCAGGAAGCATTACAGGAAGTATTCCAGGAAGTAGTCCAAAATGGAAGGAAGGAAGGAAGTATTGCAGGAAGTATTCCAGGAAGGAAGGAAAGTAGCAAGGAGGGAAGGAACGAAAGAAGTTAAGAAAGAAGGGGAGAAGGAAAGAAGGAAAGAAGGAAGGAAGTATGTATGCTAGGAAAGAAGAAAAGAAAGAAAAAAAGAATTCCAGGAAGTCCTCCAGGAAGTATTCCAGGAAGTATTCCCGGAAGTATTCCAGAAAGGAAGGAAGGTAAGAAGGAAGGAAGGTAAGAAGCTAAGAAGGAAGTATGTATTCCAGGAAGGAAGAAATGAAGGAAGGAAATATTTCAGGAAGCATTACAGGAAGTATTCAAGGAAGTAGTCCAAAATGGAAGGAAGGAAGTATTTCAGGAAGTATTCCAGGAAGGAAGGAAATAAGCAAAAAGGGAAGGAAGGAAAGAAGTGAAGAAAGAAGGGGAGGAGGAAAGAAGGAAAGAAGAAAGGAAGTCTGTATGCTAGGAAAGAAGAAAAGAAGGAAAAAAGAATTCCAGGAAGTATTCTAGGAAGTATTCCCGGAAGTATTCCAGGAAGTATTCCAGAAAGGAAGGAAGGTAAGAAGGAAGGAAGGTAAGAAGGAAAGAAGGAAGTATGTATTCCAGGAAGGAAGAAATGAAGGAAGGAAGTATTTCAGGAAGCATTAACGGAAGTATTCCAGGAAGTAGTCCAAAATGGAAGGAAGGAAGGAAGGAAGTATTGCAGAAAGTATACTAGGAACGAAGGAAAGAAGCAAGGAGGGAAGGAAGGAAAGAAGTTAAGAAAGAAGGGGAGAAGGAAAGAAGGAAAGAAGGAAGGAAGTATGTATGCTAGGAAAGAAGAAAAGAAGGAAAAAAGAATTCAAGGAAGTATTCCATGAAGTATTCCAGGAAGTATTCCCGGAAGTATTCCCGGAAGTATTCCAGAAAGGATGGAAGGTAAGAAGGAAGGAAGGTAAGAAGGAAAGAAGGAAGTATGTATTCCAGGAAGGAAGAAATGAAGGAAGGAAGTATTTCAGGAAGCATTAAAGGAAGTATTCCAGGAAGTAGTCCAAAATGGAAGGAAGGAAGGAAGAAAGGAAGGAAGTATTGCAGGAAGTATTCCAGGAAGGAAGGAAAGAAGCAAGGAGGGAAGGAAAGAAGTTAAGAAAGAAGGGGAGAAGGAAAGAAGGAAAGAAGGAAGGAAGTATGTATGCTAGGAAAGAAGAAAAGAAGGAAAAAAGAATTCCAGGAAGTATTCCAGGAAGTATTCCAGGAAGTATTCCAGGAAGTAATCCCGTAAGTATTCCAGAAAGGAAGGAAGGTAAGAAGGAAAAAAGGTAAGGAGGAAAGAAGGAAGTGTGTATTCCAGGAAGGAAGAAATGAAGGAAGGAAGTATTTCAGGAAGCATTACAGGAAGTATTCCAGGAAGTATTCCAAAATGGAAGGAAGGAAGGAAGTATTGCAGGGAGTATTCCAGGAAGGAAGGAAAGAAGCAAGGAGGGAAGGAAGGAAAGAAGTTAAGAAAGAAGGGGAGAAGGAAAGAAGGAAAGAAGGAAGGAAGTATGTATGCTAGGAAAGAAGAAAAGAAGGAAAAAAGAATTCCAGGAAGTATTCCAGGAAGTATTCCAGGAAGTATTCCAGGAAGTATTCCAGGAAGTATTCCAGAAAGGAAGGAAGGTAAGAAGGAAGGAAGGTAAGAAGGAAAGAAGGAAGTATGTATTCCAGGAAGGAAGAAATGAAGGAAGGAAGTATTTCAAAAAGCATTACAGGAAGTATTCCAGGAAGTAGTCCAAAATGGAAGGAAGGAAGGAAGTATTGCAGGGAGTATTCCAGGAAGGAAGGAAAGAAGCAAGGAGGGAAGGAAGGAAAGAAGTTAAGAAAGAAGGGGAGAAGGAAAGAAGGAAAGAAGGAAGGAAGTATGTATGCTAGGAAAGAAGAAAAGAAGGAAAAAAGAATTCCAGGAAGTATTCCAGGAAGTATTCCAGGAAGTATTCCAGGAAGTAATCCCGGAAGTATTCCAGAAAGGAAGGAAGGTAAGAAGGAAAAAAGGTAAGGAGGACAGAAGGAAGTGTGTATTCCAGGAAGGAAGAAATGAAGGAAGGAAGTATTTCAGGAGGCATTACAGGAAGTATTCCAGGAAGTAGTCCACAATGGAAGGAAGGAAGGAAGTATTGCAGGGAGTATTCCAGGAAGGAAGGAAAGAAGCAAGGAGGGAAGGAAGGAAAGAAGTTAAGAAAGAAGGGGAGAAGGAAAGAAGGAAAGAAGGAAGGAAGTATGTATGCTAGGAAAGAAGAAAAGAAGGAAAAAAGAATTCCAGGAAGTATTCCAGGAAGTATTCCAGGAAGTATTCCCGGAAGCATTCCAGGAAGTATTCCAGAAAGGAAGGAAGGTAAGAAGGAAGGAAGGTAAGAAGGAAAGAAGGAAGTATGTATTCCAGGAAGGAAGAAATGAAGGAAGGAAGTATTTCAGGAAGCATTACAGGAAGTATTCCAGGAAGTAGTCCAAAATGGAAGGAAGGAAGGAAGTATTGCAGGAAGTATTCCAGGAAGGAAGGAAATAAGCAAGGAGGGAAGGAAGGAAAGAAGTGAAGAAAGAAGGGGAGAAGGAAAGAAGGAAAGAAGGAAGGAAGTATGTATGCTAGGAAAGAAGAAAAAAAGGAAAAAAGAATTCCAGGAAGTATTCCAGGAAGTGTTCCAGGAAGTATTCCCGGAAGTATTCCAGGAAGTATTCCAGAAAGGAAGGAAAGTAAGAAGGAAGGAAGGTAAGAAGGAAAGAAGGACGTATGTATTCCAGGAAGGAAGAAATGAAGGAAGGAAGTATTTCAGGAAGCATTACAGGAAGTATTCCAGGAAGTAGTCCAAAATGGAAGGAAGGAAGGAAGTATTTCAGGAAGTATTCCAGGAAGGAAGGAAAGAAGCAAGGAGGGAAGGAAGGAAAGAAGCGAAGAAAGAAGGGGAGAAGGAAAGAAGGAAGGAAGTATGTATGCTAGGAAAGAAGAAAAGAAGGAAAAAAGAATTCCAGGAAGTATTCCAGGAAGTATTCCAGGAAGTAATCCAGAAAGGAAGGAAGGTAAGAAGGAAGGAAGGTAAGAAGGAAAGAAGGAAGTATGTATTCCAGGAAGGAAGAAATGAAGGAAGGAAGTATTTCAGGAAGCATTACAGGAAGTATTCCAGGAAGTAGTCCAAAATGGAAGGAAGGAAGGAAGGAAGGAAGTATTGCAGGAAGTATTCCAGGAAGGAAGGAAAGAAGCAAGGAGGGAAGGAAGGAAAGAAGTTAAGAAAGAAGGGGAGAAGGAAAGAAGGAAAGAAGGAAGGAAGTATGTATCCTAGGCAAGAAGAAAAGAAGGAAAAATAATTCCTGGACGTATTCCAGGAAGTATTCTAGGAAGTATTACCGGAAGTATTCCAGGAAGTATTCCAGAAAGGAAGGAAGGTAAGAAGGAAGGAAGGTAAGAAGGAAAGAAGGAAGTATGTATTCCAGGAAGGAAGAAATGAAGGAAGGAAGTATTTCAGGAAGCATTACAGGAAGCATTCCAGGAAGTAGTCCAAAATGGAAGGAAGGATGGAAGGAAGTATTCCAGGAAGGAAGGAAAGAAGCAAGGAGGGAAGAAAGGAAAGAAGAAAGAAGGGGAGAAGGAAAGAAGGAAAGAAGGAAGGAAGTATGTATGCTAGGAAAGAAGAAAAGAAGGAAAAAAGAATTCCAGGAAGTATTCCAGGAAGTATTCCAGGAAGTATTCCAGAAAGGAAGGAAGGTAAGAAGGAAGGAAAGTAAGAAGGAAAGAAGGAAGTATGTATTCCAGGAAGGAAGAAATGAAGGAAGGAAGTATTTCAGGAAGCATTACAGGAAGTATTCCAGGCAGTAGTCCAAAATGGAAGGAAGGAAGGAAGGAAGTATTGCAGGAAGTATTCCAGGTAGGAAGGAAAGAAGCAAGGAGGGAAGGAAGGAAAGAAGTCAAGAAAGAAGGGGAGAAGGAAAGAAGGAAAGAAGGAAGGAAGTATGTATGCTAGGAAAGAAGAAAAGAAAAAAAAAAAGAATTACAGGAAGTATTCCAGGAAGTATTCCCGGAAGTATTCCAGGAAGTAATCCAGAAAGGAAGGAAGGTAAGAAGGAAGGAAGGTAAGAAGGAAAGAAGGACGTATGTATTCCAGGAAGGAAGAAATGAAGGAAGGAATTATTTCAGGAAGCATTGCAGGAAGTATTCCAGGAAGTAGTCCAAAATGGAAGGAAGGAAGGAAGTATTGCAGGAAGTATTCCAGGAAGGAAGGAAAGAAGCAAGGAGGGAAGGAAGGAAAGAAGTGAAGAAAGAAGGGGAGAAGGAAAGAAGGAAAGAAGGAAGGAAGTATGTATGCTAGGAAAGAAGAAAAGAAGGAAAAAAGAATTCCAGGAATTATTCCAGGAAGTATTCCAGGAAGTATTCCCGGAAGTATTCAAGGAAGTATTCCAGAAAGGAAGGAAGGTAAGAAGGAAGGAAGGTAAGAAGGAAAGAAGGAAGTATGTATTCCAGGAAGGAAGAAATGAAGGAAGGAAGTATTTCAGGAAGCATTACAGGAAGTATTCCAGGAAGTAGTCCAAAATGGAAGGAAGGAAGGAAGGAAGTATTGCAGGAAGTATTCCAGGAAAGAAGGAAAGAAGCAAGGAGGGAAGGAAGGAAAGAAGTTAAGAAAGAAGGGGAGAAGGGAAGAAGGAAAGAAGGAAGGAAGTATGTATGCTAGGAAAGAAGAAAAGAAGGAAAAAAGAATTCCAGGAAGTATTCCAGGAAGTATTCCAGAAAGTATTCCAGGAAGTATTCCAGGAAGTAATCCAGAAAGGAAGGAAAGTAAGGAGGAAGGAAGGTAAGAAAGAACGAAGGAAGTATGTATTCCAGGAAGGAAGAAATGAAGGAAGGAAATATTTCAGGAAGCATTACAGGAAGTATTCCAGGAAGTAGTCCAAAATGGAAGGAAGGAAGGAAGGAAGTATTGCAGGAAGTATTCCAGGAAGGAAGGAAAGAAGCAAGGAGGGAAGGAAGGAAAGAAGTGAAGAAAGAAGGGGAGAAGGAAAGAAGGAAAGAAGGAAGGAAGTATGTATGCTAGGAAAGAAGAAAAGAAGGAAAAAAGAATTCCAGGAAGTATTCCAGGAAGTATTCCAGGGAGTATTCCAGGAAGTATTCCAGGAAGTATTCCAGAAAGGAAGGAAGGTAAGAAGGAAGGTAGGTAAGAAGGAAAGAAGGAAGTATGTATTCCAGGAAGGAAGAAATGAAGGAAGGAAGTATTTCAGGAAGCATTACAGAAAGTATTCCAGGAAGTAGTCCAAAATGGAAGGAAGGAAGGAAGGAAGTATTGCAGGAAGTATTCCAGGAAGGAAGGAAAGAAGCAAGGAGGGAAGGAAGGAAAGAAGTGAAGAAAGAAGGGGAGAAGGAAAGAAGGAAAGAAGGAAGGAAGTATGTATGCTAGGAAAGAAGAAAAGAAGGAAAAAAGAATTCCAGGAAGTATTCCAGGAAGTATTCCAGGAAGTAATCCAGAAAGGAAGGAAGGTAAGAAGGAAGGAAGGTAAGAAGGAAAGAAGGAAGTATGTATTCCAGGAAGGAAGAAATGAAGGAAGGAAGTATTTCAGGAAGCATTACAGGAAGTATTCCTGGAAGTAGTCCAAAATGGAAGGAAGGAAGGAAGGAAGTATTGCAGGAAGTATTCCAGAAAGAAAGGAAAGAAGCAAGGAGGGAAGGAAGGAAAGAATTTAAGAAACAAGGCGAGTAGGAAAGAAGGAAAGAAGGAAAGAAGTATGTATGCTAGGAAAGAAGAAAAGAAGGAAAAAAGAATTCCAGGAAGTATTCCAGGAAGTATTCCAGGAAGTATTCCAGGAAGTATTCCAGAAAGGAAGGAAGGTAAGAAGGAAGGAAGGTAAGAAGGAAAGAAGGAAGTATGTATTCCAGGAAGGAAGAAATGAAGGAAGGAAGTATTTCAGGAAGCATTACAGGAAGTATTCCAGGAAGTAGTCCAAAATGGAAGGAAGGAAGGAAGGAAGTATTGCAGGAAGTATTCCAGGAAGGAAGGAAAGAAGCAAGGAGGGAAGGAAGGAAAGAAGTGAAGAAAGAAGGGGAGAAGGAAAGAAGGAAAGAAGGAAGGAAGTATGTATGCTAGGAAAGAAGAAAAAAAGGAAAAAAGAATTCCAGGAAGTATTCCAGGAAGTGTTCCAGGAAGTATTCCCGGAAGTATTCCAGGAAGTATTCCAGAAAGGAAGGAAAGTAAGAAGGAAGGAAGGTAAGAAGGAAAGAAGGACGTATGTATTCCAGGAAGGAAGAAATGAAGGAAGGAAGTATTTCAGGAAGCATTACAGGAAGTATTCCAGGAAGTAGTCCAAAATGGAAGGAAGGAAGGAAGTATTTCAGGAAGTATTCCAGGAAGGAAGGAAAGAAGCAAGGAGGGAAGGAAGGAAAGAAGCGAAGAAAGAAGGGGAGAAGGAAAGAAGGAAGGAAGTATGTATGCTAGGAAAGAAGAAAAGAAGGAAAAAAGAATTCCAGGAAGTATTCCAGGAAGTATTCCAGGAAGTAATCCAGAAAGGAAGGAAGGTAAGAAGGAAGGAAGGTAAGAAGGAAAGAAGGAAGTATGTATTCCAGGAAGGAAGAAATGAAGGAAGGAAGTATTTCAGGAAGCATTACAGGAAGCATTCCAGGAAGTAGTCCAAAATGGAAGGAAGGATGGAAGGAAGTATTCCAGGAAGGAAGGAAAGAAGCAAGGAAGGAAGAAAGGAAAGAAGAAAGAAGGGGAGAAGGAAAGAAGGAAAGAAGGAAGGAAGTATGTATGCTAGGAAAGAAGAAAAGAAGGAAAAAAGAATTCCAGGAAGTATTCCAGGAAGTATTCCAGGAAGTATTCCAGAAAGGAAGGAAGGTAAGAATGAAGGAAAGTAAGAAGGAAAGAAGGAAGTATGTATTCCAGGAAGGAAGAAATGAAGGAAGGAAGTATTTCAGGAAGCATTACAGGAAGTATTCCAGGCAGTAGTCCAAAATGGAAGGAAGGAAGGAAGGAAGTATTGCAGGAAGTATTCCAGGTAGGAAGGAAAGAAGCAAGGAGGGAAGGAAGGAAAGAAGTCAAGAAAGAAGGGGAGAAGGAAAGAAGGAAAGAAGGAAGGAAGTATGTATGCTAGGAAAGAAGAAAAGAAAAAAAAAAAGAATTACAGGAAGTATTCCAGGAAGTATTCCCGGAAGTATTCCAGGAAGTAATCCAGAAAGGAAGGAAGGTAAGAAGGAAGGAAGGTAAGAAGGAAAGAAGGACGTATGTATTCCAGGAAGGAAGAAATGAAGGAAGGAATTATTTCAGGAAGCATTACAGGAAGTATTCCAGGAAGTAGTCCAAAATGGAAGGAAGGAAGGAAGTATTGCAGGAAGTATTCCAGGAAGGAAGGAAAGAAGCAAGGAGGGAAGGAAGGAAAGAAGTGAAGAAAGAAGGGGAGAAGGAAAGAAGGAAAGAAGGAAGGAAGTATGTATGCTAGGAAAGAAGAAAAGAAGGAAAAAAGAATTCCAGGAAGTATTCATGGAAGTATTCCAGGAAGTATTCCAGGAAGGAAGGAAGGTAAGAGGGAAGGAAGGTAAGAAGGAAAGAAGGAAGTATGTATTCCATAAAGGAAGAAATGAAGGAAGGAAGTATTTCAGGAAGCATTACAGGAAGTATTCCAGGAAGTAGTCCAAAATGGAAGGAAGGAAGGAAGGAAGTATTGCAGGAAGTATTCCAGGAAGGAAGGAAAGAAGCAAGGAGGGAAGGAAGGAAAGAAGTTAAGAAAGAAGGGGAGTAGGAAAGAAGGAAAGAAGGAAGGAAGTATGTATGCTAGGAAAGAAGAAAAGAAGGAAAAAAGAATTCCAGAGAATGTATTCCAGGAAGTATTCCAGGAAGTATTCCAGGAAGTATTCCAGAAAGGAAGGAAGGTAAGAAGGAAGGAAGGTAAGAAGGAAAGAAGGGAGTATGTATTCCAGGAAGGAAGAAATGAAGGAAGGAAGTATTTCAGGAAGCATTACAGGAAGTATTCCAGGAAGTAGTCTAAAATGGAAGGAAGGAAGGAAGGAAGTATTGCAGGAAGTATTCCAGGAAGGAAGGAAAGAAGCAAGGAGGGAAGGAAGGAAAGAAGTTAAGAAAGAAGGGGAGAAGGAAAGAAAGAAAGAAGGAAGGAAGTATGTATGCTAGGAATGAAGAAAAGAAGGAAAAAAGAATTCCAGGAAGTATTCCAGGAAGTATTTCAGGAAGTATTCCCGGAAGTATACCAGGAAGTATTCCAGAAAGGAAGGAACGTAAGAAGGAAGGAAGGTAAGAATTAAAGAAGGAAGTATGTATTCCAGGAAGGAAGAAATGAAGGAAGGAAGTATTTCAGGAAGCATTACAGGAAGTATTCCAGGAAGTAGTCCAAAATGGAAGGAAGGAAGGAAGGAAGTATTGCAGGAAGTATTCCAGGAAGGAAGGAAAGAAGCAAGCACGGAAGGAAGGAAAAAGTTAAGAAAGGAGGGGAGAAGGAAAGAAGGAAAGAAGGAAGGAAGTATGTATGCTAGGAAAGAAGAAAAGAAGGAAAAAAGAATTCCAGGTAGTATTCCAGGAAGTATTCCAGGAAGTATTCCAGGAAGTATTCCAGGAAGTATTCCAGAAAGGAAGGAAGGTACGAAGGAAGGAAGGTAAGAAGGAAAGAAGGAAGTATGTATTTCAGGTAGGAAGAAATGAAGGAAGGAAGTAATTCAGGAAGCATTACAGGAAGTATTCCAGGAAGTAGTCCAAAATGGAAGGAAAGAAGGAAGGAAGTATTGCAGGAAGTATACTAGGAACGAAGGAAAGAAGCAAGGAGGGAAGGAAGGAAAGAAGTGAAGAAAGAAGGGGAGAAGGAAAGAAGGAAAGAAGGAAGGAAGTATGTATGCTAGGAAAGAAGAAAAGAAGGAAAAAAGAATTCCAGGAAGTATTCCATGAAGTATTCCAGGAAGTATTCCCGGAAGTATTCCCGGAAGTATTCCAGAAAGGATGGAAGGTAAGAAGGAAGGAAGGTAAGAAGGAAAGAAGGAAGTATGTATTCCAGGAAGGAAGAAATGAAGGAAGGAAGTATTTCAGGAAGCATTAAAGGAAGTATTCCAGGAAGTAGTCCAAAATGGAAGGAAGGAAGGAAGAAAGGAAGGAAGTATTGCAGGAAGTATTCCAGGAAGGAAGGAAAGAAGCAAGGAGGGAAGGAAGGAAAGAAGTTAAGAAAGAAGGGGAGAAGGAAAGAAGGAAAGAAGGAAGGAAGTATGTGTGCTAGGAAAGAAGAAAAGAAGGAAAAAAGAATTCCAGGAAGTATTCCAGGAACTATTCCAGGAAGTATCCAGGAAGTATTCCCGGAAGTATTCCAGAAAGGAAGGAAGGTAAGAAGGAAGGAAGGTAAGAAGGAAAGAAGGAAGTGTGTATTCCAGGAAGGAAGAAATGAAGGAAGGAAGTATTTCAGGAAGCATTACAGGAAGTATTCCAGGAAGTAGTCCAAAATGGAAGGAAGGAAGGAAGTATTGCAGGGAGTATTCCAGGAAGGAAGGAAAGAAGCAAGGAGGGAAGGAAGGAAAGAAGTTAAGAAAGAAGGGGAGAAGGAAAGAAGGAAAGAAGGAAGGAAGTATGTATGCTAGGAAAGAAGAAAAGAAGGAAAAAAGAATTCCAGGAAGTATTCCAGGAAGTGTTCCAGGAAGTATTCCAGGAAGTATTCCCGGAAGTGTTCCAGAAAGGAAGGAAGGTAAAAAGGAAGGAAGGTAAGAAGGAAAGAAGGAAGTATGTATTCCAGGAAGGAAGAAATGAAGGAAGGAAGTATTTAAAAAAGCATTACAGGAACTATTCCAGGAAGTAGTCCAAAATGGAAGGAAGGAAGGAAGTATTGCAGGGAGTATTCCAGGAAGGAAGGAAAGAAGCAAGGAGGGAAGGAAGGAAAGAAGTTAAGAAAGAAGGGGAGAAGGAAAGAAGGAAAGAAGGAAGGAAGTATGTATGCTAGAAAAGAAGAAAAGAAGGAAAAAAGAATTCCAGGAAGTATTCCAGGAAGTATTCCAGGAAGTATTCCCGGAAGTATACTCGCAAGTATTCCAGAGAGGAAGGAAGGTAAGAAGGAAGGAAGGTAAGAAGGAAAGAGGGAAGTATGTATTCCAGGAAGGAAGAAATGAAGGAAGGAAGTATTTCAGGAAGCATTACAGGAAGTATTCCAGGAAGTAGTCCAAAATGGAAGGAAGGAAGGAAGTATTGCAGGAAGTATTCCAGGAAGGAAGGAAAGTAGCAAGGAGGGAAGGAACGAAAGAAGTTAAGAAAGAAGGGGAGAAGGAAAGAAGGAAAGAAGGAAGGAAGTATGTATGCTAGGAAAGAAGAAAAGAAAGAAAAAAAGAATTCCAGGAAGTCCTCCAGGAAGTATTCCAGGAAGTATTCCCGGAAGTATTCCAGAAAGGAAGGAAGGTAAGAAGGAAGGAAGGTAAGAAGCTAAGAAGGAAGTATGTATTCCAGGAAGGAAGAAATGAAGGAAGGAAATATTTCAGGAAGCATTACAGGAAGTATTCAAGGAAGTAGTCCAAAATGGAAGGAAGGAAGTATTTCAGGAAGTATTCCAGGAAGGAAGGAAATAAGCAAAAAGGGAAGGAAGGAAAGAAGTGAAGAAAGAAGGGGAGGAGGAAAGAAGGAAAGAAGAAAGGAAGTCTGTATGCTAGGAAAGAAGAAAAGAAGGAAAAAAGAATTCCAGGAAGTATTCTAGGAAGTATTCCCGGAAGTATTCCAGGAAGTATTCCAGAAAGGAAGGAAGGTAAGAAGGAAGGAAGGTAAGAAGGAAAGAAGGAAGTATGTATTCCAGGAAGGAAGAAATGAAGGAAGGAAGTATTTCAGGAAGCATTAACGGAAGTATTCCAGGAAGTAGTCCAAAATGGAAGGAAGGAAGGAAGGAAGTATTGCAGAAAGTATACTAGGAACGAAGGAAAGAAGCAAGGAGGGAAGGAAGGAAAGAAGTTAAGAAAGAAGGGGAGAAGGAAAGAAGGAAAGAAGGAAGGAAGTATGTATGCTAGGAAAGAAGAAAAGAAGGAAAAAAGAATTCAAGGAAGTATTCCATGAAGTATTCCAGGAAGTATTCCCGGAAGTATTCCCGGAAGTATTCCAGAAAGGATGGAAGGTAAGAAGGAAGGAAGGTAAGAAGGAAAGAAGGAAGTATGTATTCCAGGAAGGAAGAAATGAAGGAAGGAAGTATTTCAGGAAGCATTAAAGGAAGTATTCCAGGAAGTAGTCCAAAATGGAAGGAAGGAAGGAAGAAAGGAAGGAAGTATTGCAGGAAGTATTCCAGGAAGGAAGGAAAGAAGCAAGGAGGGAAGGAAAGAAGTTAAGAAAGAAGGGGAGAAGGAAAGAAGGAAAGAAGGAAGGAAGTATGTATGCTAGGAAAGAAGAAAAGAAGGAAAAAAGAATTCCAGGAAGTATTCCAGGAAGTATTCCAGGAAGTATTCCAGGAAGTAATCCCGTAAGTATTCCAGAAAGGAAGGAAGGTAAGAAGGAAAAAAGGTAAGGAGGAAAGAAGGAAGTGTGTATTCCAGGAAGGAAGAAATGAAGGAAGGAAGTATTTCAGGAAGCATTACAGGAAGTATTCCAGGAAGTATTCCAAAATGGAAGGAAGGAAGGAAGTATTGCAGGGAGTATTCCAGGAAGGAAGGAAAGAAGCAAGGAGGGAAGGAAGGAAAGAAGTTAAGAAAGAAGGGGAGAAGGAAAGAAGGAAAGAAGGAAGGAAGTATGTATGCTAGGAAAGAAGAAAAGAAGGAAAAAAGAATTCCAGGAAGTATTCCAGGAAGTATTCCAGGAAGTATTCCAGGAAGTATTCCAGGAAGTATTCCAGAAAGGAAGGAAGGTAAGAAGGAAGGAAGGTAAGAAGGAAAGAAGGAAGTATGTATTCCAGGAAGGAAGAAATGAAGGAAGGAAGTATTTCAAAAAGCATTACAGGAAGTATTCCAGGAAGTAGTCCAAAATGGAAGGAAGGAAGGAAGTATTGCAGGGAGTATTCCAGGAAGGAAGGAAAGAAGCAAGGAGGGAAGGAAGGAAAGAAGTTAAGAAAGAAGGGGAGAAGGAAAGAAGGAAAGAAGGAAGGAAGTATGTATGCTAGGAAAGAAGAAAAGAAGGAAAAAAGAATTCCAGGAAGTATTCCAGGAAGTATTCCAGGAAGTATTCCAGGAAGTAATCCCGGAAGTATTCCAGAAAGGAAGGAAGGTAAGAAGGAAAAAAGGTAAGGAGGACAGAAGGAAGTGTGTATTCCAGGAAGGAAGAAATGAAGGAAGGAAGTATTTCAGGAGGCATTACAGGAAGTATTCCAGGAAGTAGTCCACAATGGAAGGAAGGAAGGAAGTATTGCAGGGAGTATTCCAGGAAGGAAGGAAAGAAGCAAGGAGGGAAGGAAGGAAAGAAGTTAAGAAAGAAGGGGAGAAGGAAAGAAGGAAAGAAGGAATGAAGTATGTATGCTAGGAAAGAAGAAAAGAAGGAAAAAAGAATTCCAGGAAGTATTCCAGGAAGTATTCCAGGAAGTATTCCAGGAAGTAATCCCGGAAGTATTCCAGAAAGGAAGGAAGGTAAGAAGGAAAAAAGGTAAGGAGGAAAGAAGGAAGTGTGTATTCCAGGAAGGAAGAAATGAAGGAAGGAAGTATTTCAGGAAGCATTACAGGAAGTATCCTAGGAAGTAGTCCAAAATGGAAGGAAGGAAGGAAGTATTGCAGGGAGTATTCCAGGAAGGAAGGAAAGAAGCAAGGAGGGAAGGAAGGAAAGAAGTTAAGAAAGAAGGGGAGAAGGAAAAAAGGAAAGAAGGAAGGAAGTATGTATGCTAGGAAAGAAGAAAAGAAAAAAAAAAGAATTCCAGGAAGTATTCCAGGAAGTATTCAAGGAAGTATTCCAGGAAGTATTCCAGGAAGTATTCCAGAAAGGAAGGAAGGTAAGAAGGAAGGAATGTAAGAAGGAAAGAAGGAAGTATGTATTCCAGGAAGGAAGAAATGAAGGAAGGAAGTAATTCAGGAAGCATTACAGGAAGTATTCCAGGAAGTAGTCCAAAATGGAAGGAAGGAAGGAAGGAGGTATTGCAGGAAGTATTCCAGGCAGTAAGGAAAGAAGGAAGGAGGAAGGAAGGAAAGAAGTTAAGAAAGAAGGGGAGAAGGAAAGAAGGAAGAAGGAAGGAAGTATATATGCTAAAAAAGAAGAAAATAAGGAAAAAAGAATTCCAGGAAGTATTCCAGGAAGTATTCCAGGAAGTATTTCCGGAAGTAATCTAGCAAGGAAGGAAGGTAAGAGGGAAGGAAGGTAAGAAGGAAAGAAGGAAGTATGTATTCCAGGAAGGAAGAAATGAAGGAAGGAAGTATTTCAGGAAGCATTACAGGAAGTATTCCAGGAAGTAGTCCAAAATGGAATTAAGGAAGTATTGCAGGAAGTATTCCAGGAAGGAAGGAAAGAAGAAAGGAGGGAAGGAAGGAAAAAGTTAAGAAAGAAGGGGAGAAGGAAAGAAGGAAAGAAGGAAGGAAGTATGTATGCTAGGAAAGAAGAAAAGAAGGAAAAAAGAATTCCAGGAAGTATTCCAGGAAGTGTTCCAGGAAGTATTCCAGGAAGTATTCCCGGAAGTATTCCAGAAAGGAAGGAAGGTAAGAAGGAAGGAAGGTAAGAAGGAAAGAAGGAAGTATGTATTCCAGGAAGGAAGAAATGAAGGAAGGAAGTATTTCAGGAAGCATTACAGGAAGTATTCCAGGAAGTAGTCCAAAATGGAAGGAAGGAAGGAAGTATTGCAGGGAGTATTCCAGGAAGGAAGGAAAGAAGCAAGGAGGGAAGGAAGGAAAGAAGTTAAGAAAGAAGGGGAGAAGGAAAGAAGGAAAGAAGGAAGGAAGTATGTATGCTAGAAAAGAAGAAAAGAAGGAAAAAAGAATTCCAGGAAGTATTCCAGGAAGTATTCCAGGAAGTATTCCCGGAAGTATACTCGCAAGTATTCCAGAGAGGAAGGAAGGTAAGAAGGAAGGAAGGTAAGAAGGAAAGAAGGAAGTATGTATTCCAGGAAGGAAGAAATGAAGGAAGGAAGTATTTCAGGAAGCATTACAGGAAGTATTCCAGGAAGTAGTCCAAAATGGAAGGAAGGAAGGAAGTATTGCAGGGAGTATTCCAGGAAGGAAGGAAAGAAGCAAGGAGGGAAGGAAGGAAAGAAGTTAAGAAAGAAGGGGAGAAGGAAAGAAGGAAAGAAGGAAGGAAGTATGTATGCTAGGAAAGAAGAAAAGAAGGAAAAAAGAATTCCAGGAAGTATTCCAGGAAGTATTCAAGGAAGTATTCCAGGAAGTATTCCAGAAAGGAAGGAAGGTAAGAAGGAAGGAATGTAAGAAGGAAAGAAGGAAGTATGTATTCCAGGAAGGAAGAAATGAAGGAAGGAAATAATTCAGGAAGCATTACAGGAAGTATTCCAGGAAGTAGTCCAAAATGGAAGGAAGGAAGGAAGGAAGTATTGCAGGAAGTATTCCAGGAAGTAAGGAAAGAAGGAAGGAGGGAAGGAAGGAAAGAAGTTAAGAAAGAAGGGGAGAAGGAAAGAAGGAAAGAAGGAAGGAAGTATATATGCTAAAAAAGAAGAAAATAAGGAAAAAAGAATTCCAGGAAGTATTCCAGGAAGTATTCCAGGAAGTATTTCCGGAAGTAATCTAGCAAGGAAGGAAGGTAAGAGGGAAGGAAGGTAAGAAGGAAAGAAGGAAGTATGTATTCCAGGAAGGAAGAAATGAAGGAAGGAAGTATTTCAGGAAGCATTACAGGAAGTATTCCAGGAAGTAGTCCAAAATGGAATTAAGGAAGTATTGCAGGAAGTATTCCAGGAAGGAAGGAAAGAAGCAAGGAGGGAAGGAAGGAAAAAGTTAAGAAAGAAGGGGAGAAGGAAAGAAGGAAAGAAGGAAGGAAGTATGTATGCTAGGAAAGAAGAAAAGAAGGAAAAAAGAATTCCAGGAAGTATTCCAGGAAGTGTTCCAGGAAGTATTCCAGGAAGTATTCCCGGAAGTATTCCAGAAAGGAAGGAAGGTAAGAAGGAAGGAAGGTAAGAAGGAAAGAAGGAAGTATGTATTCCAGGAAGGAAGAAATGAAGGAAGGAAGTATTTCAGGAAGCATTACAGGAAGTATTCCAGGAAGTAGTCCAAAATGGAAGGAAGGAAGGAAGTATTGCAGGGAGTATTCCAGGAAGGAAGGAAAGAAGCAAGGAGGGAAGGAAGGAAAGAAGTTAAGAAAGAAGGGGAGAAGGAAAGAAGGAAAGAAGGAAGGAAGTATGTATGCTAGAAAAGAAGAAAAGAAGGAAAAAAGAATTCCAGGAAGTATTCCAGGAAGTATTCCAGGAAGTATTCCCGGAAGTATACTCGCAAGTATTCCAGAGAGGAAGGAAGGTAAGAAGGAAGGAAGGTAAGAAGGAAAGAAGGAAGTATGCTTTCCAGGAAGGAAGAAATGAAGGAAGGAAGTATTTCAGGAAGCATTACAGGAAGTATTCCAGGAAGTAGTCCAAAATGGAAGGAAGGTAGGAAGTATTGCAGGAAGTATTCCAGGTAGGAAGGAAAGTAGCAAGGAGGGAAGGAACGAAAGAAGTTAAAAAAGAAGGGGAGAAGGAAAGAAGGAAAGAAGGAAGGAAGTATGTATGCTAGGAAAGAAGAAAAGAAGGAAAAAAGAATTCCAGGAAGTCCTCCAGGAAGTATTCCAGGAAGTATTCCCGGAAGTATTCCAGAAAGGAAGGAAGGTAAGAAGGAAGGAAGGTAAGAAGCTAAGAAGGAAGTATGTATTCCAGGAAGGAAGAAATGAAGGAAGGAAGTATTTCAGGAAGCATTACAGGAAGTATTCAAGGAAGTAGTCCAAAATGGAAGGAAGGAAGTATTTCAGGAAGTATTTCAGGAAGGAAGGAAATAAGCAAAAAGGGAAGGAAGGAAAGAAGTGAAGAAAGAAGGGGAGGAGGAAAGAAGGAAAGAAGAAAGGAAGTATGTATGCTAGGAAAGAAGAAAAGAAGGAAAAAAGAATTCCAGGAATTATTCGAGGAAGTATTCCCGGAAGTATTCCAGGAAGTATTCCAGAAAGGAAGGAAGGTAAGAAGGAAGGAAGGTAAGAAGGAAAGAAGGAAGTATGTATTCCAGGAAGGAAGAAATGAAGGAAGGAAGTATTTCAGGAAGCATTAACGGAAGTATTCCAGGAAGTAGTCCAAAATGGAAGGAAGGAAGGAAGGAAGTATTGCAGAAAGTATACTAGGAACGAAGGAAAGAAGCAAGGAGGGAAGGAAGGAAAGAAGTTAAGAAAGAAGGGGAGAAGGAAAGAAGGAAAGAAGGAAGGAAGTATGTATGCTAGGAAAGAAGAAAAGAAGGAAAAAAGAATTCAAGGAAGTATTCCATGAAGTATTCCAGGAAGTATTCCCGGAAGTATTCCCGGAAGTATTCCAGAAAGGATGGAAGGTAAGAAGGAAGGAAGGTAAGAAGGAAAGAAGGAAGTATGTATTCCAGGAAGGAAGAAATGAAGGAAGGAAGTATTTCAGGAAGCATTAAAGGAAGTATTCCAGGAAGTAGTCCAAAATGGAAGGAAGGAAGGAAGAAAGGAAGGAAGTATTGCAGGAAGTATTCCAGGAAGGAAGGAAAGAAGCAAGGAGGGAAGGAAGGAAAGAAGTTAAGAAAGAAGGGGAGAAGGAAAGAAGGAAAGAAGGAAGGAAGTATGTATGCTAGGAAAGAAGAAAAGAAGGAAAAAAGAATTCCAGGAAGTACTCCAGGAAGTATTCCAGGAAGTATTCCAGGAAGTATTCCCGGAAGTATTCCAGAAAGGAAGGAAGGTAAGAAGGAAGGAAGGTAAGAAGGAAAGAAGGAAGTGTGTATTCCAGGAAGGAAGAAATGAAGGAAGGAAGTATTTCAGGAAGCATTACAGGAAGTATTCCAGGAAGTAGTCCAAAATGGAAGGAAGGAAGGAAGTATTGCAGGGAGTATTCCAGGAAGGAAGGAAAGAAGCAAGGAGGGAAGGAAGGAAAGAAGTTAAGAAAGAAGGGGAGAAGGAAAGAAGGAAAGAAGGAAGGAAGTATGTATGCTAGGAAAGAAGAAAAGAAGGAAAAAAGAATTCAAGGAAGTATTCCATGAAGTATTCCCGGAAGTATTCCAGGAAGTATTCCAGAAAGGAAGGAAGGTAAGAAGGAAGGAAGGTAAGAAGGAAAGAAGGAAGTATGTATTCCAGGAAGGAAGAAATGAAGGAAGGAAGTATTTCAAAAAGCATTACAGGAAGTATTCCAGGAAGTAGTCCAAAATGGAAGGAAGGAAGGAAGTATTGCAGGGAGTATTCCAGGAAGGAAGGAAAGAAGCAAGGAGGGAAGGAAGGAAAGAAGTTAAGAAAGAAGGGGAGAAGAAAAGAAGGAAAGAAGGAAGGAAGTATGTATGCTAGAAAAGAAGAAAAGAAGGAAAAAAGAATTCCAGGAAGTATTCCAGGAAGTATTCCAGGAAGTATTCCCGGAAGTATTCCAGGAACTATTCCAGAGAGGAAGGAAGGTAAGAAGGAAGGAAGGTAAGAAGGAAAGAAGGAAGTATGTATTCCAGGAAGGAAGAAATGAAGGAAGGAAGTATTTCAGGAAGCCTTACAGGAAGTATTTCAGGAAGTAGTCCAAAATGGAAGGAAGGAAGGAAGTATTGCAGAAAGTATTCCAGGTAGGAAGGAAAGTAGCAAGGAGGGAAGGAAGGAAAGAAGTTAAGAAAGAAGGGGAGAAGGAAAGAAGGAAAGAAGGAACGAAGTATGTATGCTAGGAAAGAAGAAAAGAAGGAAAAAAGAATTCCAGGAAGTATTCCAGAAAGGAAGGAAGGTAAGAAGGAAGGAAGGTAAGAAGCTAAGTAGGAAGTATGTATTCCAGGAAGGAAGAAATGAAGGAAGGAAGTATTTCAGGAAGCATTACAGGAAGTATTCCAGGAAGTAGTCCAAAATGGAAGGAAGGAAGGAAGTATTGCAGGGAGTATTCCAGGAAGGAAGGAAAGAAGCAAGGAGGGAAGGAAGGAAAGAAGTGAAGTAAGAAGGGGAGGAGGAAAGAAGGAAAGAAGAAAGGAAGTATGTATGCTAGGAAAGAAGAAAAGAAAGAAAAAATAATTCCAGGAAGTATTCTAGGAAGTATTCCCGGAAGTATTCCAGGAAGTATTCCAGAAAGGAAGGAAGGTAAGAAGGAAGGAAGGTAAGAAGGAAAGAAGGAAGTATGTATTCCAGGAAGGAAGAAATGAAGGAAGGAAGTATTTCAGAAAGCATTAACGGAAGTATTCCAGGAAGTAGTCCAAAATGGAAGGAAGGAAGGAAGTATTGCAGGGAGTATTCCAGGAAGGAAGGAAAGAAGGAAAAATGGAAGGAAGGAAAGAAGTGAAGTAAGAAGGGGAGGAGGAAAGAAGGAAAGAAGGAAGGAAGTATGTATGCTAGGAAAGAAGAAAAGAAGGAAAAAAGAATTCCAGGAAATATTCCAGGAAGTATTCCAGGAAGTATTCCAGGAAGGATTACAGGAAGTATTCCAGAAAGGATGGAAGGTAAGAAGGGAGGAAGGTAAGAAGGAAAGAAGGAAGTATGTATTCCAGGAAGGAAGAAATGAAGGAAGGAAGTATTTCAGGAAGCATTACAGGAAGTATTCCAGGAAGTATTCCAAAATGGAGGGAAGGAAGGAAGGAAGTATTGCAGGAAGTATTCCAGGAAGGAAGGAAAGAAGCAAGGAGGGAAGGAAGGAAAGAAGTTAAGAAAGAAGGGGAGAAGGAAAGAAGGAAAGAAGGAAGGAATTATGTATGCTAGGCAAGAAGAAAAGAAGGAAAAAAGAATTCCAGGAAGTATTCCAGGAAGTATTCCAGGAAGTATTGCAGGAAGTATTCCAGAAAGGAAGGAAGGTAAGAAGGAAGGAAGGTAAGAAGGAAGGAAGGGAAGAAGGAAAGAAGGAAGTATGTATTCCAGGAAGGAAGAAATGAAGGAAGGAAGTATTTCAGGAAGCATTACAGGAAGTATTCCAGGAAGTAGTCCAAAATGGAAGGAAGGAAGGAAGAAAGGAAGGAAGTATTGCAGGAAGTATTCAAGGAAGGAAGGAAAGAAGCAAGGAGGGAAGGAAGGAAAGAAGTTAAGAAAGAAGGGGAGAAGGAAAGAAGGAAAGAAGGAAGGAAGTATGTATGCTAGGCAAGAAGAAAAGAAGGAAAAAATAATTCCAGGAAGTATTACAGGAAGTATTCAAGGAAGTATTCCAGGAAGTATTCCAGGAAGTATTCCAGAAAGGAAGGAAGGTAAGAAGGAAGGAAGGTAAGAAGGAAAGAAGGAAGTGTGTATTCCAGGAAGGAAGAAATGAAGGAAGGAAATATTTCAGGAAGCATTACAGGAAGTATTCCAGGAAGTAGTCCAAAATGGAAGGAAGGAAGGAAGTATTGCAGGGAGTATTCCAGGAAGGAAGGAAAGAAGCAAGGAGGGAAGGAAGGAAAGAAGTGAAGAAAGAAGGGGAGAAGGAAATAAGGAAAGAAGGAAGGAAGTATGTATGCTAGGAAAGAAGAAAAGAAGGAAAAAAGAATTCCAGGAAGTATTCCAGGAAGTATTCCAGAAAGTATTCCCGGAAGTATTCCAGGAAGTATTCCAGAAAGGAAGGAAGGTAAGAAGGAAGGAAGGTAAGACGGAAAGAAGGCAGTATGTATTCCAGCAAGGAAGAAATGAAGGAAGGAAGTATTTCAGGAAGCATTACAGGTAGTATTCCAGGAAGTAGTCCGAATTGGAAGGAAGGAAGGAAGGAAGTATTGCAGGAAGTATTCCAGGAAGGAAGGAAAGAAGCAAGGAGGGAAGGAAGGAAAGAAGTTAAGAAAGAAGGGGAGTAGGAAAGAAGGAAAGAAGGAAGGAAGTATGTATGCTAGGAAAGAAGAAAAGAAGGAAAAAAGAATTCCAGGAAGTATTCAAGGAAGTATTCCAGGAAGTATTCCAGGAAGTATTCCAGAAAGGAAGGAAGGTAAGAAGGAAGGAAGGTAAGAAGGAAGGAAGGTAAGAAGGAAAGAAGGAAGTATGTATTCCAGGAAGAAAGAAATGAAGGAAGGAAGTATTTCAGGAAGCATTACAGGAAGTATTCCAGAAAGTAGTCCAAAATGGAAGGAAGGAAGGAAGGAAGTATTGCAGGTAGTATTCCAGAAAGGAAGGAAAGAAGCAAGGAGGGAAGGAAGGAAAGAAGTGAAGAAAGCAGAAGAGAAGGAAAGAAGGAAAGAAGGAAGGAAGTATGTATGCTAGGAAAGAAGAAAAGAAGGAAAAAAGAATTCCAGGAAGTATTCCAGGAAGTATTCCAGGAAGTATTCCAGGAAGTATTCCCGGAAGTATTCCAGAAAGGAAGGAAGGTAAGAAGGAAGGAAGGTAAGAAGGAAAGAAGGACGTATGCATTCCAGGAAGGAAGAAATGAAGGAAGGAAGTATTTCAGGAAGCATTACAGGAAGTATTCCAGGAAGTAGTCCAAGATTGAGGGAAGGAAGGAAGGAAGTATTTCAGGAAGTATTCCAGGAAGGAAGGAAAGAAGCAAGGATGGAAGGAAGGAAACAAGTTAAGAAAGAAGGGGAGAAGAAGGAAAGAAGGAAGGAAGTATGTATGCTAGGAAAGAAGAAAAGAAGGAAAAAAGAATTCCAGGAAGTATTCCAGGAAGTATTCCAGGAAGTATTCCAGGAAGTATTCCCGGAAGTATTCCAGAAAGGAAGGAAGGTAAGAAGGAAGGAAGGTAAGAAGGAAAGAAGGAAGTGTGTATTCCAGGAAGGAAGAAATGAAGGAAGGAAATATTTCAGGAAGCATTACAGGAAGTATTCCAGGAAGTAGTCCAAAATGGAAGGAAGGAAGGAAGTATTGCAGGGAGTATTCCAGGAAGGAAGGAAAGTAGCAAGGAGGGAAGGAAGGAAAGAAGTTAAGAAAGAAGGGGAGTAGGAAAGAAGGAAAGAAGGAAGGAAGTATGTATGCTAGGAAAGAAGAAAAGAAGGAAAAAAGAATTCCAGGAAGTATTCCATGAAGTATTCCAGGAAGTATTCCAGGAAGTATTCCCGGAAGTATTCCAGAAAGGATGGAAGGTAAGAGGGAAGGAAGGTAAGAAGGAAAGAAGGAAGTATGTATTCCAGGAAGGAAGAAATGAAGGAAGGAATTATTTCAGGAAGCATTACAGGAAGTATTCCAGGAAGTAGTCCAAAATGGAGGGAAGGAAGGAAGGAAGTATTGCAGGAAGTATTCCAGGAAGGAAGGAAAGAAGCAAGGAGGGAAGGAAGGAAAGAAGTTAAGAAAGAAGGGGAGAAGGAAACAAGGAAAGAAGGAAGGAATTATGTATGCTAGGAAAGAAGAAAAGTAGGAAAAAAGAATTCCAGGAAGTATTCCAGGAAGTATTCAAGGAAGTATTGCAGGAAGTATTCCAGAAAGGAAGGAAGGTAAGAAGGAAGGAAGGTAAGAAGGGAGGAAGGTAAGAAGGAAAGAAGGAAGTATGTATTCCAGGAAGGAAGAAATGAAGGAAGGAAGTATTTCAGGAAGCATTAAAGTAAGTATTCCAGGAAGTAGTCCAAAATGGAAGGAAGGAAGGAAGAAAAGGAGGAAGTATTGCAGGAAGTATTCCAGGAAGGAAGGAAAGAAGCAAGGAGGGAAGGAAGGAAAGAAGTTAAGAAAGAAGGGGAGAAGGAAAGAAGGAAAGAAGGAAGGAAGTATGTATGCTAGGAAAGAAGAAAATAAGGAAAAAAGAATTCCAGGAAGTATTCCAGGAAGTATTCAAGGAAGTATTCCAGGAAGTATTCCAGAAAGGAAGGAAGGTAAGAAGGAAGGAAGGTAAGAAGGAAAGAAGGAAGTGTGTATTCCAGGAAGGAAGAAATGAAGGAAGGAAATATTTCAGGAAGCATTACAGGAAGTGTTCCAGGAAGTAGTCCAAAATGGAAGGAAGGAAGGAAGGAAGTATTGCAGGGAGTATTCCAGGAAGGAAGGAAAGAAGCAAGGAGGGAAGGAAGGAAAGAAGTGAAGAAAGAAGGGGAGAAGGAAAGAAGGAAAGAAGGAAGGAAGTATGTATGCTAGGAAAGAAGAAAAGAAGGAAAAAAGAATTCCAGGAAGTATTCCAGGAAGTATTCCCGGAAGTATTCCAGGAAGTATTCCAGAAAGGAAGGAAGGTAAGAAGGAAGGAAGGTAAGACGGAAAGAAGGCAGTATGTATTCCAGGAAGGAAGAAATGAAGGAAGGAAGTATTTCAGGAAGCATTACAGGAAGTTTTCCAGGAAGTAGTCCAAAATGGAAGGAAGGAAGGAAGGAAGGAAGTATTGCAGGAAGTATTCCAGGAAGGAAGGAAAGAAGCAAGGAGGGAAGGAAGGAAAGAAGTTAAGAAAGAAGGGGAGTAGGAAAGAAGGAAAGAAGGAAGGAAGTATGTATGCTAGGAAAGAAGAAAAGAAGGAAAAAAGAATTCCAGGAAGTATTCAAGGAAGTATTCCAGGAAGTATTCCAGGAAGTATTCCAGAAAGGAAGGAAGTTAAGAAGGAAGGAAGGTAAGAAGGAAGGAAGGTAAGAAGGAAAGAAGGAAGTATGTATTCCAGGAAGGAAGAAATGAAGGAAGGAAGTATTTCAGGAAGCATTACAGGAAGTATTCCAGGAAGTAGTCCAAAATAAAAGGAAGGAAGGAAGGAAGTATTGCAGGTAGTATTCCAGAAAGGAAGGAAATAAGCAAGGAGGGAAGGAAGGAAAGAAGTGAAGAAAGAAGGGGAGAAGGAAAGAAGGAAGGAAGTATGTATGCTAGGAAAGAAGAAAAGAAGGAAAAAAGAATTCCAGGAAGTATTCCAGGAAGTATTCCAGGAAGTATTCCCGGAAGTATTCCAGGAAGTATTCCAGAAAGGAAGGAAAGTAAGAAGGAAGGAAGGTAAGAAGGAAAGAAGGACGTATGTATTCCAGGAAGGAAGAAATGAAGGAAGGAAGTATTTCAGGAAGCATTACAGGAAGTATTCCAGGAAGTAGTCCAAAATGGAAGGAAGGAAGGAAGTATTGCAGGAAGTATTCCAGGAAGGAAGGAAAGAAGCAAGGAGGGAAGGAAGGAAAGAAGTGAAGAAAGAAGGGGAGAAGGAAAGAAGGAAAGAAGGAAGGAAGTATGTATGCTAGGAAAGAAGAAAAGAAGGAAAAAAGAATTCCAGGAAGTATTCCAGGAAGTATTCCAGGAAGTAATCCAGAAAGGAAGGAAGGTAAGAAGGAAGGAAGGTAAGAAGGAAAGAAGGAAGTATGTATTCCAGGAAGGAAGAAATGAAGGAAGGAAGTATTTCAGGAAGCATTACAAGAAGTATTCCAGGAAGTAGTCCAAAATGGAAGGAAGGAAGGAAGGAAGTATTGCAGGAAGTATTCCAGGAAGGAAGGAAAGAAGCAAGGAGGGAAGGAAGGAAAGAAGTTTAGAAAGAAGGGGAGAAGGAAAGAAGGAAAGAAGGAAGGAAGTATGTATGCTAGGAAAGAAGAAAAGAAGGAAAAAAGAATTCCAGGAAGTATTCCAGGAAGTGTTCCCGGAAGTATTCCAGGAAGTATTCCAGAAAGGAAGGAAGGTAAGAAGGAAGGAAGGTAAGAAGGAAAGAAGGAAGTATGTATTCCAGGAAGGAAGAAATGAAGGAAGGAAGAATTTCAGGAAGCATTACAGGAAGTATCCTAGGAAGTAGTCCAAAATGGAAGGAAGGAAGTATTGCAGGAAGTATACCAGGAACGAAGGACAGAAGCAAGGAGGGAAGGAAGGAAAGAAGTTAAGAAAGAAGGGGAGAAGTTAAGAAGTAAAGAAGGAAGGAAGTATGTAGCTCGGAAAGAAGAAAAGAAGGAAAAAAGAATTCCAGGAAGTATTCCAGGAAGTATTCCACGAAGTATTCCAGAAAAGAAGGAAGGTAAGAAGGAAGGAAGGTAAGAAGGAAAGAAGGAAGTATGTATTCCAGGAAGGAAGAAATGAAGGAAGGAAGTATTTCAGGAAGCATTACAGGAAGTATTCCAGGAAGTAGTCCAAAATGGAAGGAAGGAAGGAAGGAAGTATTGCAGGAAGTATTCCAAGTAGGAAGGAAAGAAGCAAGGAGGGAAGGAAGGAAAGAAGTCAAGAAAGAAGGGGAGAAGGAAAGAAGGAAAGAAGGAAGGAAGTATGTATGCTAGGAAAGAAGAAAAGAAGGAAAAAAGAATTCCAGGAAGTATTCCAGGAAGTATTCCAGGAAGTATTCCAGGAAGTATTCCAGAAAGGAAGGAAGGTAAGAAGGAAGGAAGGTAAGAAGGAAAGAAGGAAGTATGTATTCCAGGAAGGAAGAAATGAAGGAAAGAAGTATTTCAGGAAGCATTACAGGAAGTATTCCAGGAAGTAGTCCAAAATGGAAGGAAGGAAGGAAGTATTGCAGGAAGTATTCCAGGAAGGAAGGAAAGAAGCAAGGAGGGAAGGAAGGAAAGAAGTTAAGAAAGAAGGGGAGAAGGAAAGAAAGAAAGAAGGAAGGAAGTATGTATGCTAGGAATGAAGAAAAGAAGGAAAAAAGAATTCCAGGAAGTATTCCAGGAAGTATTCCAGGAAGTATTCCCGGAAGTATTCCAGGAAGTATTCCAGAAAGGAAGGAAGGTAAGAAGGAAGGAAGGTAAGAATTAAAGAAGGTAGTATGTATTCCAGGAAGGAAGAAATGAAGGAAGGAAGGATTTCAGGAAGCATTACAGGAAGTATTCCAGGAAGTAGTCCAAAATGGAAGGAAGGAAGGAAGGAAGTATTGCAGGAAGTATTCCAGGAAGGAAGGAAAGAAGCAAGCACGGAAGGAAGGAAAAAGTTGAGAAAGGAGGGGAGAAGGAAAGAAGGAAAGAAGGAACGAAGTATGTATGCTAGGAAAGAAGAAAAGAAGGAAAAAAGAATTCCAGGTAGTATTCCAGGAAGTATTCCAGGAAGTATTCCAGGAAGTATTCCAGGAAGTATTCCAGAAAGGAAGGAAGGTAAGAAGGAAGGAAGGTAAGAAGGAAAGAAGGAAGTATGTATTTCAGGAAGGAAGAAATGAAGGAAGGAAGTAATTCAGGAAGCATTACAGGAAGTATTCCAGGAAGTAGTCCAAAATGGAAGGAAGGAAGGAAGGAAGTATTGCAGGAAGTATACTAGGAACGAAGGAAAGAAGCAAGGAGGGAAGGAAGGAAAGAAGTGAAGAAAGAAGGGGAGAAGGAAAGAAGGAAAGAAGGAAGGAAGTATGTATGCTAGGAAAGAAGAAAAGAAGGAAAAAAGAATTCCAGGAAGTATTCCATGAAGTATTCCAGGAAGTATTCCAGGAAGTATTCCCGGAAGTATTCCAGAAAGGATGGAAGGTAAGAAGGAAGGAAGGTAAGAAGGAAAAAAGGAAGTATGTATTCCATAAAGGAAGAAATGAAGGAAGGAAGTATTTCAGGAAGCATTAAAGGAAGTATTCCAGGAAGTAGTCCAAAATGGAAGGAAGGAAGGAAGAAAGGAAGGAAGTATTGCAGGAAGTATTCCAGGAAGGAAGGAAAGAAGCAAGGAGGGAAGGAAGGAAAGAAGTGAAGAAAGAAGGGGAGAAGGAAAGAAGGAAAGAAGGAAGGAAGTATGTATGCTAGGAAAGAAGAAAAGAAGGAAAAAAGAATTCCAGGAAGTATTCCAGGAAGTATTCCAGGAAGTATTCCAGGAAGTATTCCAGGAAGTATTCCAGAAAGGAAGGAAGGTAAGAAGGAAGGTAGGTAAGAAGGAAAGAAGGAAGTATGTATTCCAGGAAGGAAGAAATGAAGGAAGGAAGTATTTCAGGAAGCATTACAGAAAGTATTCCAGGAAGTAGTCCAAAATGGAAGGAAGGAAAGAAGGAAGTATTGCAGGAAGTATTCCAGGAAGGAAGGAAAGAAGCAAGGAGGGAAGGAAGGAAAGAAGTGAAGAAAGAAGGGGAGAAGGAATGAAGGAAAGAAGGAAGGAAGTATGTATGCTAGGAAAGAAGAAAAGAAGGAAAAAAGAATTCCAGGAAGTATTCCAGGAAGTATTCCAGGAAGTAATCCAGAAAGGAAGGAAGGTAAGAAGGAAGGAAAGTAAGAAGGAAAGAAGGAAGTATGTATTCCAGGAAGGAAGAAATGAAGGAAGGAAGAATTTCAGGAAGCATTACAGGAAGTATCCTAGGAAGTAGTCCAAAATGGAAGGAAGGAAGTATTGCAGGAAGTATACCAGGAACGAAGGACAGAAGCAAGGAGGGAAGGAAGGAAAGAAGTTAAGAAAGAAGGGGAGAAGTTAAGAAGTAAAGAAGGAAGGAAGTATGTAGCTCGGAAAGAAAAAAAGAAGGAAAAAAGAATTCCAGGAAGTATTCCAGGAAGTATTCCACGAAGTATTCCAGAAAAGAAGGAAGGTAAGAAGGAAGGAAGGTAAGAAGGAAAGAAGGAAGTATGTATTCCAGGAAGGAAGAAATGAAGGAAGGAAGTATTTCAGGAAGCATTACAGGAAGTATTCCAGGAAGTAGTCCAAAATGGAAGGAAGGAAGGAAGGAAGTATTGCAGGAAGTATTCCAAGTAGGAAGGAAAGAAGCAAGGAGGGAAGGAAGGAAAGAAGTCAAGAAAGAAGGGGAGAAGGAAAGAAGGAAAGAAGGAACTATGTATGCTAGGCAAGAAGAAAAGAAGGAAAAAAGAATTCCTGGACGTATTCCAGGAAGTATTCCAGGAAGTATTCCCGGAAGTATTCCAGGAAGTATTCCAGAAAGGAAGGAAGGTAAGAAGGAAAGAAGGAAGTATGTATTCCAGGAAGGAAGAAATGAAGGAAGGAAGTATTTCAGGAAGCATTACAGGAAGCATTCCAGGAAGTAGTCCAAAATAGAAGGAAGGATGGAAGGAAGTATTCCAGGAAGGAAGGAAAGAAGCAAGGAGGGAAGAAAGGAAAGAAGAAAGAAGGGGAGAAGGAAAGAAGGAAAGAAGGAAGGAAGTATGTATGCTAGGAAAGAAGAAAAGAAGGAAAAAATAATTCCAGGAAGTATTCCAGGAAGTATTCGAGGAAGTATTCCAGAAAGGAAGGAAGGTAAGAAGGAAGGAAAGTAAGAAGGAAAGAAGGAAGTATGTATTCCAGGAAGGAAGAAATGAAGTAAGGAAGTATTTCAGGAAGCATTACAGGAAGTATTCCAGGCAGTAGTCCAAAATGGAAGGAAGGAAGGAAGGAAGTATTGCAGGAAGTATACCAGGTAGGAAGGAAAGAAGCAAGGAGGGAAGGAAGGAAAGAAGTGAAGAAAGAAGGGGAGAAGGAAAGAAGGAAAGAAGGAAGGAAGTATGTATGCTAGGAAAGAAGAAAAGAAGGAAAAAAGAATTCCAGGAAGTATTCCAGGAAGTATTCCCGGAAGTATTCCAGGAAGTAATCCAGAAAGGAAGGAAGGTAAGAAGGAAGGAAGGTAAGAAGGAAAGAAGGACGTATGTATTCCAGGAAGGAAGAAATGAAGGAAGGAATTATTTCAGGAAGCATTACAGGAAGTATTCTAGGAAGTAGTCCAAAATGGAAGGAAGGAAGGAAGTATTGCAGGAAGCATTACAGGAAGTATTCCAGGAAGTAGTCCAAAATGGAAGGAAGGAAGGAAGGAAGTATTGCAGGAAGTATTCCAGGAAGGAAGGAAAGAAGCAAGGAGGGAAGAAAGGAAAGAAGTTAAGAAAGAAGGGGAGTAGGAAAGAAGGAAAGAAGGAAGGAAGTATGTATGCTAGGAGAGAAGAAAAGAAGGAAAAAAGAATTCCAGGAAGCATTCCAGGAAGTATTCCAGGAAGTATTCCCGGAAGTATTCCAGAAAGGAAGGAAGGTAAGAAGGAAGGAAGGAAAGAAGGAAGGAAGGTAAGAAGGAAAGAAGGAAGTATGTATTCCAGGAAGGAAGAAATGAAGGAAGGAAGTATTTCAGGAAGCATTACAGAAAGTATTCCAGGAAGTAGTCCAAAATGGAAGAAAGGAAGGAAGGAAGTATTGCAGGAAGTATTCCAGGAAGGAAGGAAGGAAGCAAGGAGGGAAGGAAGGAAAGAAGTTAAGAAAGAAGGGGAGAAGGAAAGAAGGAAAGAAGGAAGGAAGTATGTATGCTAGGAAAGAAGAAAAGAAGGAAAAAAGAATTCCAGGAAGTATTCCAGGAAGTATTCCAGGAAGTATTCCAGAAAGGAAGGAAGGTAAGAAGGAAGGAAGGTAAGAAGGAAAGAAGGAAGTATGTATTCCAGGAAGGAAGAAATGAAGGAAGGAATTATTTCAGGAAGCATTACAGGAAGTATTCCAGGAAGTAGTCCAAAATGGAAGGAAGGAAGGAAGTATTGCAGGAAGTATTCCAGGAAGGAAGGAAAGAAGCAAGGAGGGAAGGAAGGAAAGAAGTTAAGAAAGAAGGGGAGAAGGAAAGAAAGAAAGAAGGAAGGAAGTATGTATGCTAGGAATGAAGAAAAGAAGGAAAAAAGAATTCCAGGAAGTATTCCAGGAAGTATTCCCGGAAGTATTCCAGGAAGTATTCCAGAAAGGAAAGAAGGTAAGAAGGAAGGAAGGTAAGAATTAAAGAAGGTAGTATGTATTCCAGGAAGGAAGAAATGAAGGAAGGAAGGATTTCAGGAAGCATTACAGGAAGTATTCCAGGAAGTAGTCCAAAATGGAAGGAAGGAAGGAAGGAAGTATTGCAGGAAGTATTCCAGGAAGGAAGGAAAGAAGCAAGCACGGAAGGAAGGAAAAAGTTGAGAAAGGAGGGGAGAAGGAAAGAAGGAAAGAAGGAACGAAGTATGTATGCTAGGAAAGAAGAAAAGAAGGAAAAAAGAATTCCAGGAAGTATTCCATGAAGTATTCCAGGAAGTATTCCCGGAAGTATTCCCGGAAGTATTCCAGAAAGGATGGAAGGTAAGAAGGAAGGAAGGTAAGAAGGAAAACAGGAAGTATGTATTCCATAAAGGAAGAAATGAAGGAAGGAAGTATTTCAGGAAGCATTAAAGGAAGTATTCCAGGAAGTAGTCCAAAATGGAAGGAAGGAAGGAAGAAAGGAAGGAAGTATTGCAGGAAGTATTCCAGGAAGGAAGGAAAGAAGCAAGGAGGGAAGGAAGGAAAGAAGTTAAGAAAGAAGGGGAGAAGGAAAGAAGGAAAGAAGGAAGGAAGTATGTATGCTAGGAAAGAAGAAAAGAAGGAAAAAAGAATTCCAGGAAGTATTCCATGAAGTATTCCAGGAAGTATTCCCGGAAGTATTCCCGGAAGTATTCCAGAAAGGATGGAAGTTAAGAAGGAAGGAAGGTAAGAAGGAAAAAAGGAAGTATGTATTCCATAAAGGAAGAAATGAAGGAAGGAAGTATTTCAGGAAGCATTAAAGGAAGTATTCCAGGAAGTAGTCCAAAATGGAAGGAAGGAAGGAAGAAAGGAAGGAAGTATTGCAGGAAGTATTCCAGGAAGGAAGGAAAGAAGCAAGGAGGGAAGGAAGGAAAGAAGTTAAGAAAGAAGGGGAGAAGGAAAGAAGGAAAGAAGGAAGGAAGTATGTGTGCTAGGAAAGAAGAAAAGAAGGAAAAAAGAATTCCAGGAAGTATTCCAGGAAGTATTCCAGGAAGTATTCCAGGAAGTATTCCCGGAAGTATTCCAGAAAGGAAGGAAAGTAAGAAGGAAGGAAGGTAAGAAGGAAAGAAGGAAGTATGTATTCCAGGAAGGAAGAAATGAAGGAAGGAAGTATTTCAAAAAGCATTACAGGAAGTATTCCAGGAAGTAGTCCAAAATGGAAGGAAGGAAGGAAGTATTGCAGGGAGTATTCCAGGAAGGAAGGAAAGAAGCAAGGAGGGAAGGAAGAAAAGAAGTTAAGAAAGAAGGGGAGAAGAAAAGAAGGAAAGAAGGAAGGAAGTATGTATGCTAGAAAAGAAGAAAAGAAGGAAAAAAGAATTCCAGGAAGTATTCCAGGAAGTATTCCAGGAAGTATTCCAGGAAGTATTACCGCAAGTATTCCAGAGAGGAAGGAAGGTAAGAAGGAAGGAAGGTAAGAAGGAAAGAAGGAAGTATGTATTCCAGGAAGGAAGAAATGAAGGAAGGAAGTATTTCAGGAAGCCTTACAGGAAGTATTCCAGGAAGTAGTCCAAAATGGAAGGAAGGAAGGAAGTATTGCAGGAAGTATTCCAGGTAGGAAGGAAAGTAGCAAGGAGGGAAAGAACGAAAGAAGTTAAGAAAGAAGGGGAGAAGGAAAGAAGGAAAGAAGGAAGGAAGTATGTATGCTAGGAAAGAAGAAAAAAAGGAAAAAAGAATTCCAGGAAGTATTCCAGGAAGTATTCCAGGAAGTATTCCCGGAAGTATTCCAGAAAGGAAGGAAGGAAAGAAGGAAGGAATGTAAGAAGCTAAGAAGGAAGTATGTATTCCAGGAAGGAAAAAATAAAAAAAGGAAGTATTTCAGGAAGCATTACAGGAAGTATTCCAGGACGTAGTCCAAAATGGACGGAAGGAAGTATTTCAGGAAGTATTCCAGGAAGGAAGGAAAGAAGCAAGGAGGGAAGGAAGGAAAGAACTGAAGTAAGAAGGGGAGGAGGAAAGAAGGAAAGAAGAAAGGAAGTATGTATGCTAGGAAAGAAGAAAAGAAGGAAAAAAGAATTCCAGGAAGTATTCTAGGAAGTATTCCCGGAAGTATTCCAGGAAGTATTCCAGAAAGGAAGGAAGGTAGGAAGGAAGGAAGATAAGAAGGAAAGAAGGAAGTATGTATTCCAGGAAGGAAGAAATGAAGGAAGGAGGTATTTCAGGAAGCATTACAGGAAGTATTCCAGGAAGTAGTCCAAAATGGAAGGAAGGAAGGAAGGAAGTATTGCAGGAAGTATTCCAGGAAGGAAGGAAAGAAGCAAGGAGGGAAGGAAGGAAAGAAGTGAAGAAAGAAGGGGAGAAGGATAGAAGGAAAGAAGGAAAGAAAGTATGTATGCTAGGAGAGAAGAAAAGAAGGAAAAAAGAATTCCAGGAAGTATTCCAGGAAGTATTCCAGGAAGTATTCCCGGAAGTATTCCAGGAAGTAATCCAGAAAGGAAGGAAGGTAAGAAGGAAGGTAGGTAAGAAGGAAAGAAGGAAGTATGTATTCCAGGAAGGAAGAAATGAAGGAAGGAAGTATTTCAAAAAGCATTACAGGAAGTATTCCAGGAAGTAGTCCAAAATGGAAGGAAGGAAGGAAGTATTGCAGGAAGTATTCCAGGAAGGAAGGAAAGAAGCAAGGAGGGAAGGAAGGAAAGAAGGAAAGAAAGAAGGGGAGAAGGAAAGAAGGAAAGAAGGAAGGAAGTATGTATGCTAGGAAAGAAGAAAAGAAGGAAAAAAGAATTCCAGGAAGTATTCCAGGAAGTATTCCAGGAAGTATTCCAGAAAGGAAGGAAGGCAAGAAGGAAGGAAGGTAAGAAGGAAAGAAGGAAGTATGTATTCCAGGAAGGAAGAAATGAAGGAAGGAAGTATTTCAGGAAGCATTACAGGAAGTATCCTAGGAAGTAGTCCAAAATGGAAGGAAGGAAGTATTGCAGGAAGTATACTAGGAACGAAGGAAAGAAGCAAGGAGGGAAGGAAGGAAAGAAGTTAAGAAAGAGGGGGAGAAGTTAAGAAGGAAAGAAGGAAGGAAGTATGTAGCTCGGAAAGAAGAAAAGAAGGAAAATAGAATTCCAGGAAGTATTCCGGGAAGTATTCCACGAAGTATTCCAGAAAGGAAGGAAGGTAAGAAGGAAGGAAGGTAAGAAGGAAAGAAAGTAGTATGTATTCCAGGAAGGAAGAAATGAAGGAAGGAAGTATTTCAGGAAGCATTACAGGAAGTATTCCAGGAAGTAGTCCAAAATGGAAGGAAGGAAGAAAGGAAGTATTGCAGGAAGTATTCCAGGAAGGAAGGAAAGAAGCAAGGAGGGAAGGAAGGAAAGAAGTAAAGAAAGAAGGGGAGAAGGAAAGAAGGAAAGAAGGAAGGAAGTATGTAGGCTAGGAAAGAGGAAAAGAAGGAAAAAAGAATTCCAGGAAGTATTCCATGAAGTATTCCAGGAAGTATTCCCGGAAGTATTCCCGGAAAAATTCCAGAAAGGAAGGAAGGTAAGAAGGAAGGAAGGTAAGAAGGAAAGAAGGAAGTATGTATTGAAGGAAGGAAGAAATGAAGGAAGGAAGTATTTCAGGAAGCATTACAGGAAGTATTCCAGGAAGTAGTCCAAAATGGTAGGAAGGAAGGAAGGAAGTATTGCAGGAAGTATTCCAGGAAGGAAGGAAAGAAGCAAGGAGGGAAGGAAGGAAAGAAGTGAAGAAAGAAGGGGAGAAGGAAAGAAGGAAAGAAGGAAGGAAGTATGTATGCTAGGAAAGAAGAAAAGAAGGAAAAAAGAATTCCAGGAAGTATTCCAGGAAGTATTCCAGGAAGTATTCCAGGAAGTATTCCCGGAAGTATTCCAGAAATGAAGGAAGGTAAGAAGGAAGGAAGGTAAGAAGGAAAGAAGGAAGTATGTATTCCAGGAAGGAAGAAATGAAGGAAGGAAGTATTTCAGGAAGCATTATAGGATGTATTCCAGGAAGTAGTCCAAAATGGAAGGAAGGAAGGAAGGAAGTATTGCAGGAAGTATTCCAGGAAGAAATGAAAGAAGCAAGGAGGGAAGGAAGGAAAGAAGTTAAGAAAGAAGGGGAGAAGGAAAGAAGGAAAGAAGGAAGGAAGTATGTATGCTAGGAAAGAAGAAAAGAAGGAAAAAAGAATTCCAGGAAGTATTCCAGGAAGTATTCCAGGAAGTATTCCCGGAAGCATTCCAGGAAGTATTCCAGAAAGGAAGGAAGGTAAGAAGGAAGGAAGGTAAGAAGGAAAGAAGGAAGTATGTATTCCAGGAAGGAAGAAATGAAGGAAGGAAGTATTTCAGGAAGCATTACAGGAAGTATTCCAGGAAGTAGTCCAAAATGGAAGGAAGGAAGGAAGTATTGCAGGAAGTATTCCAGGAAGGAAGGAAATAAGCAAGGAGGGAAGGAAGGAAAGAAGTGAAGAAAGAAGGGGAGAAGGAAAGAAGGAAAGAAGGAAGGAAGTATGTATGCTAGGAAAGAAGAAAAAAAGGAAAAAAGAATTCCAGGAAGTATTCCAGGAAGTGTTCCAGGAAGTATTCCCGGAAGTATTCCAGGAAGTATTCCAGAAAGGAAGGAAAGTAAGAAGGAAGGAAGGTAAGAAGGAAAGAAGGACGTATGTATTCCAGGAAGGAAGAAATGAAGGAAGGAAGTATTTCAGGAAGCATTACAGGAAGTATTCCAGGAAGTAGTCCAAAATGGAAGGAAGGAAGGAAGTATTTCAGGAAGTATTCCAGGAAGGAAGGAAAGAAGCAAGGAGGGAAGGAAGGAAAGAAGCGAAGAAAGAAGGGGAGAAGGAAAGAAGGAAGGAAGTATGTATGCTAGGAAAGAAGAAAAGAAGGAAAAAAGAATTCCAGGAAGTATTCCAGGAAGTATTCCAGGAAGTAATCCAGAAAGGAAGGAAGGTAAGAAGGAAGGAAGGTAAGAAGGAAAGAAGGAAGTATGTATTCCAGGAAGGAAGAAATGAAGGAAGGAAGTATTTCAGGAAGCATTACAGGAAGTATTCCAGGAAGTAGTCCAAAATGGAAGGAAGGAAGGAAGGAAGGAAGTATTGCAGGAAGTATTCCAGGAAGGAAGGAAAGAAGCAAGGAGGGAAGGAAGGAAAGAAGTTAAGAAAGAAGGGGAGAAGGAAAGAAGGAAAGAAGGAAGGAAGTATGTATGCTAGGCAAGAAGAAAAGAAGGAAAAATAATTCCTGGACGTATTCCAGGAAGTATTCTAGGAAGTATTACCGGAAGTATTCCAGGAAGTATTCCAGAAAGGAAGGAAGGTAAGAAGGAAGGAAGGTAAGAAGGAAAGAAGGAAGTATGTATTCCAGGAAGGAAGAAATGAAGGAAGGAAGTATTTCAGGAAGCATTACAGGAAGCATTCCAGGAAGTAGTCCAAAATAGAAGGAAGGATGGAAGGAAGTATTCCAGGAAGGAAGGAAAGAAGCAAGGAGGGAAGAAAGGAAAGAAGAAAGAAGGGGAGAAGGAAAGAAGGAAAGAAGGAAGGAAGTATGTATGCTAGGAAAGAAGAAAAGAAGGAAAAAAGAATTCCAGGAAGTATTCCAGGAAGTATTCCAGGAAGTATTCCAGAAAGGAAGGAAGGTAAGAAGGAAGGAAAGTAAGAAGGAAAGAAGGAAGTATGTATTCCAGGAAGGAAGAAATGAAGGAAGGAAGTATTTCAGGAAGCATTACAGGAAGTATTCCAGGCAGTAGTCCAAAATGGAAGGAAGGAAGGAAGGAAGTATTGCAGGAAGTATTCCAGGTAGGAAGGAAAGAAGCAAGGAGGGAAGGAAGGAAAGAAGTCAAGAAAGAAGGGGAGAAGGAAAGAAGGAAAGAAGGAAGGAAGTATGTATGCTAGGAAAGAAGAAAAGAAAAAAAAAAAGAATTACAGGAAGTATTCCAGGAAGTATTCCCGGAAGTATTCCAGGAAGTAATCCAGAAAGGAAGGAAGGTAAGAAGGAAGGAAGGTAAGAAGGAAAGAAGGACGTATGTATTCCAGGAAGGAAGAAATGAAGGGAGGAATTATTTCAGGAAGCATTGCAGGAAGTATTCCAGGAAGTAGTCCAAAATGGAAGGAAGGAAGGAAGTATTGCAGGAAGTATTCCAGGAAGGAAGGAAAGAAGCAAGGAGGGAAGGAAGGAAAGAAGTGAAGAAAGAAGGGGAGAAGGAAAGAAGGAAAGAAGGAAGGAAGTATGTATGCTAGGAAAGAAGAAAAGAAGGAAAAAAGAATTCCAGGAATTATTCCAGGAAGTATTCCAGGAAGTATTCCCGGAAGTATTCAAGGAAGTATTCCAGAAAGGAAGGAAGGTAAGAAGGAAGGAAGGTAAGAAGGAAAGAAGGAAGTATGTATTCCAGGAAGGAAGAAATGAAGGAAGGAAGTATTTCAGGAAGCATTACAGGAAGTATTCCAGGAAGTAGTCCAAAATGGAAGGAAGGAAGGAAGGAAGTATTGCAGGAAGTATTCCAGGAAAGAAGGAAAGAAGCAAGGAGGGAAGGAAGGAAAGAAGTTAAGAAAGAAGGGGAGAAGGGAAGAAGGAAAGAAGGAAGGAAGTATGTATGCTAGGAAAGAAGAAAAGAAGGAAAAAAGAATTCCAGGAAGTATTCCAGGAAGTATTCCAGAAAGTATTCCAGGAAGTATTCCAGGAAGTAATCCAGAAAGGAAGGAAAGTAAGGAGGAAGGAAGGTAAGAAAGAACGAAGGAAGTATGTATTCCAGGAAGGAAGAAATGAAGGAAGGAAATATTTCAGGAAGCATTACAGGAAGTATTCCAGGAAGTAGTCCAAAATGGAAGGAAGGAAGGAAGGAAGTATTGCAGGAAGTATTCCAGGAAGGAAGGAAAGAAGCAAGGAGGGAAGGAAGGAAAGAAGTGAAGAAAGAAGGGGAGAAGGAAAGAAGGAAAGAAGGAAGGAAGTATGTATGCTAGGAAAGAAGAAAAGAAGGAAAAAAGAATTCCAGGAAGTATTCCAGGAAGTATTCCAGGGAGTATTCCAGGAAGTATTCCAGGAAGTATTCCAGAAAGGAAGGAAGGTAAGAAGGAAGGTAGGTAAGAAGGAAAGAAGGAAGTATGTATTCCAGGAAGGAAGAAATGAAGGAAGGAAGTATTTCAGGAAGCATTACAGGAAGTATTCCAGGAAGTAGTCCAAAATGGAAGGAAGGAAGGAAGGAAGGAAGTATTGCAGGAAGTATTCCAGGAAGGAAGGAAAGAAGCAAGGAGGGAAGGAAGGAAAGAAGTGAAGAAAGAAGGGGAGAAGGAAAGAAGGAAAGAAGGAAGGAAGTATGTATGCTAGGAAAGAAGAAAAGAAGGAAAAAAGAATTCCAGGAAGTATTCCAGGAAGTATTCCAGGAAGTATTCCAGAAAGGAAGGAAGGTAAAAAGGAAGGAAGGTAAGAAGGAAAGAAGGAAGTATGTATTCCAGGAAGGAAGAAATGAAGGAAGGAAGTATTTCAGGAAGCATTACAGGAAGTATTCCTGGAAGTAGTCCAAAATGGAAGGAAGGAAGGAAGGAAGTATTGCAGGAAGTATTCCAGAAAGAAAGGAAAGAAGCAAGGAGGGAAGGAAGGAAAGAATTTAAGAAACAAGGCGAGTAGGAAAGAAGGAAAGAAGGAAAGAAGTATGTATGCTAGGAAAGAAGAAAAGAAGGAAAAAAGAATTCCAGGAAGTATTCCAGGAAGTATTCCAGGAAGTATTCCAGGAAGTATTCCAGAAAGGAAGGAAGGTAAGAAGGAAGGAAGGTAAGAAGGAAAGAAGGAAGTATGTATTCCAGGAAGGAAGAAATGAAGGAAGGAAGTATTTCAGGAAGCATTACAGGAAGTATTCCAGGAAGTAGTCCAAAATGGAAGGAAGGAAGGAAGGAAGTATTGCAGGAAGTATTCCAGGAAGGAAGGAAAGAAGCAAGGAGGGAAGGAAGGAAAGAAGTGAAGAAAGAAGGGGAGAAGGAAAGAAGGAAAGAAGGAAGGAAGTATGTATGCTAGGAAAGAAGAAAAAAAGGAAAAAAGAATTCCAGGAAGTATTCCAGGAAGTGTTCCAGGAAGTATTCCCGGAAGTATTCCAAGAAGTATTCCAGAAAGGAAGGAAAGTAAGAAGGAAGGAAGGTAAGAAGGAAAGAAGGACGTATGTATTCCAGGAAGGAAGAAATGAAGGAAGGAAGTATTTCAGGAAGCATTACAGGAAGTATTCCAGGAAGTAGTCCAAAATGGAAGGAAGGAAGGAAGTATTTCAGGAAGTATTCCAGGAAGGAAGGAAAGAAGCAAGGAGGGAAGGAAGGAAAGAAGCGAAGAAAGAAGGGGAGAAGGAAAGAAGGAAGGAAGTATGTATGCTAGGAAAGAAGAAAAGAAGGAAAAAAGAATTCCAGGAAGTATTCCAGGAAGTATTCCAGGAAGTAATCCAGAAAGGAAGGAAGGTAAGAAGGAAGGAAGGTAAGAAGGAAAGAAGGAAGTATGTATTCCAGGAAGGAAGAAATGAAGGAAGGAAGTATTTCAGGAAGCATTACAGGAAGCATTCCAGGAAGTAGTCCAAAATGGAAGGAAGGATGGAAGGAAGTATTCCAGGAAGGAAGGAAAGAAGCAAGGAAGGAAGAAAGGAAAGAAGAAAGAAGGGGAGAAGGAAAGAAGGAAAGAAGGAAGGAAGTATGTATGCTAGGAAAGAAGAAAAGAAGGAAAAAAGAATTCCAGGAAGTATTCCAGGAAGTATTCCAGGAAGTATTCCAGAAAGGAAGGAAGGTAAGAATGAAGGAAAGTAAGAAGGAAAGAAGGAAGTATGTATTCCAGGAAGGAAGAAATGAAGGAAGGAAGTAATTCAGGAAGCATTACAGGAAGTATTCCAGGCAGTAGTCCAAAATGGAAGGAAGGAAGGAAGGAAGTATTGCAGGAAGTATTCCAGGTAGGAAGGAAAGAAGCAAGGAGGGAAGGAAGGAAAGAAGTCAAGAAAGAAGGGGAGAAGGAAAGAAGGAAAGAAGGAAGGAAGTATGTATGCTAGGAAAGAAGAAAAGAAAAAAAAAAAGAATTACAGGAAGTATTCCAGGAAGTATTCCCGGAAGTATTCCAGGAAGTAATCCAGAAAGGAAGGAAGGTAAGAAGGAAGGAAGGTAAGAAGGAAAGAAGGACGTATGTATTCCAGGAAGGAAGAAATGAAGGAAGGAATTATTTCAGGAAGCATTACAGGAAGTATTCCAGGAAGTAGTCCAAAATGGAAGGAAGGAAGGAAGTATTGCAGGAAGTATTCCAGGAAGGAAGGAAAGAAGCAAGGAGGGAAGGAAGGAAAGAAGTGAAGAAAGAAGGGGAGAAGGAAAGAAGGAAAGAAGGAAGGAAGTATGTATGCTAGGAAAGAAGAAAAGAAGGAAAAAAGAATTCCAGGAAGTATTCATGGAAGTATTCCAGGAAGTATTCCAGGAAGGAAGGAAGGTAAGAGGGAAGGAAGGTAAGAAGGAAAGAAGGAAGTATGTATTCCATAAAGGAAGAAATGAAGGAAGGAAGTATTTCAGGAAGCATTACAGGAAGTATTCCAGGAAGTAGTCCAAAATGGAAGGAAGGAAGGAAGGAAGTATTGCAGGAAGTATTCCAGGAAGGAAGGAAAGAAGCAAGGAGGGAAGGAAGGAAAGAAGTTAAGAAAGAAGGGGAGTAGGAAAGAAGGAAAGAAGGAAGGAAGTATGTATGCTAGGAAAGAAGAAAAGAAGGAAAAAAGAATTCCAGAGAATGTATTCCAGGAAGTATTCCAGGAAGTATTCCAGGAAGTATTCCAGAAAGGAAGGAAGGTAAGAAGGAAGGAAGGTAAGAAGGAAAGAAGGGAGTATGTATTCCAGGAAGGAAGAAATGAAGGAAGGAAGTATTTCAGGAAGCATTACAGGAAGTATTCCAGGAAGTAGTCTAAAATGGAAGGAAGGAAGGAAGGAAGTATTGCAGGAAGTATTCCAGGAAGGAAGGAAAGAAGCAAGGAGGGAAGGAAGGAAAGAAGTTAAGAAAGAAGGGGAGAAGGAAAGAAAGAAAGAAGGAAGGAAGTATGTATGCTAGGAATGAAGAAAAGAAGGAAAAAAGAATTCCAGGAAGTATTCCAGGAAGTATTTCAGGAAGTATTCCCGGAAGTATACCAGGAAGTATTCCAGAAAGGAAGGAACGTAAGAAGGAAGGAAGGTAAGAATTAAAGAAGGAAGTATGTATTCCAGGAAGGAAGAAATGAAGGAAGGAAGTATTTCAGGAAGCATTACAGGAAGTATTCCAGGAAGTAGTCCAAAATGGAAGGAAGGAAGGAAGGAAGTATTGCAGGAAGTATTCCAGGAAGGAAGGAAAGAAGCAAGCACGGAAGGAAGGAAAAAGTTAAGAAAGGAGGGGAGAAGGAAAGAAGGAAAGAAGGAAGGAAGTATGTATGCTAGGAAAGAAGAAAAGAAGGAAAAAAGAATTCCAGGTAGTATTCCAGGAAGTATTCCAGGAAGTATTCCAGGAAGTATTCCAGGAAGTATTCCAGAAAGGAAGGAAGGTACGAAGGAAGGAAGGTAAGAAGGAAAGAAGGAAGTATGTATTTCAGGTAGGAAGAAATGAAGGAAGGAAGTAATTCAGGAAGCATTACAGGAAGTATTCCAGGAAGTAGTCCAAAATGGAAGGAAAGAAGGAAGGAAGTATTGCAGGAAGTATACTAGGAACGAAGGAAAGAAGCAAGGAGGGAAGGAAGGAAAGAAGTGAAGAAAGAAGGGGAGAAGGAAAGAAGGAAAGAAGGAAGGAAGTATGTATGCTAGGAAAGAAGAAAAGAAGGAAAAAAGAATTCCAGGAAGTATTCCATGAAGTATTCCAGGAAGTATTCCCGGAAGTATTCCCGGAAGTATTCCAGAAAGGATGGAAGGTAAGAAGGAAGGAAGGTAAGAAGGAAAGAAGGAAGTATGTATTCCAGGAAGGAAGAAATGAAGGAAGGAAGTATTTCAGGAAGCATTAAAGGAAGTATTCCAGGAAGTAGTCCAAAATGGAAGGAAGGAAGGAAGAAAGGAAGGAAGTATTGCAGGAAGTATTCCAGGAAGGAAGGAAAGAAGCAAGGAGGGAAGGAAGGAAAGAAGTGAAGAAAGAAGGGGAGAAGGAAAGAAGGAAAGAAGGAAGGAAGTATGTGTGCTAGGAAAGAAGAAAAGAAGGAAAAAAGAATTCCAGGAAGTATTCCAGGAACTATTCCAGGAAGTATCCAGGAAGTATTCCCGGAAGTATTCCAGAAAGGAAGGAAGGTAAGAAGGAAGGAAGGTAAGAAGGAAAGAAGGAAGTGTGTATTCCAGGAAGGAAGAAATGAAGGAAGGAAGTATTTCAGGAAGCATTACAGGAAGTATTCCAGGAAGTAGTCCAAAATGGAAGGAAGGAAGGAAGTATTGCAGGGAGTATTCCAGGAAGGAAGGAAAGAAGCAAGGAGGGAAGGAAGGAAAGAAGTTAAGAAAGAAGGGGAGAAGGAAAGAAGGAAAGAAGGAAGGAAGTATGTATGCTAGGAAAGAAGAAAAGAAGGAAAAAAGAATTCCAGGAAGTATTCCAGGAAGTATTCCAGGAAGTATTCCAGGAAGTATTCCCGGAAGTATTCCAGAAAGGAAGGAAGGTAAGAAGGAAGGAAGGTAAGAAGGAAAGAAGGAAGTATGTATTCCAGGAAGGAAGAAATGAAGGAAGGAAGTATTTCAGGAAGCATTAGAGGAAGTATTCCAGGAAGTAGTCCAAAATCAAAGGAAGGAAGGAAGTATTGCAGGAAGTATTCCAGGAAGGAAGGAAAGAAGCAAGGAGGGAAGGAAGGAAAGAAGGAATGAAAGAAGGGGAGAAGGAAAGAAGGAAAGAAGGAAGGAAGTATGTATGCTAGGAAAGAAGAAAACAAGGAAAAAAGAATTCCAGGAAGTATTCCAGGAAGTATTCCAGGAAGTATTCCAGAAAGGAAGGAAGGCAAGAAGGAAGGAAGGCAAGAAGGAAAGAAGGAAGTATGTATTCCAGGAAGGAAGAAATGAAGGAAGGAAGTATTTCAGGAAGCATTACAGGAAGTATTCCAGGAAGTAGTCCAAAATGGAAGGAAGGAAGGAAGTATTGCAGGAAGTATTCCAGGTAGGAAGGAAAGTAGCAAGGAGGGAAGGAACGAAAGAAGTTAAGAAAGAAGGGGAGAAGGAAAGAAGGAAAGAAGGAAGGAAGTATGTATGCTAGGAAAGAAGAAAAAAATGGAAAAAAGAATTCGAGGAAGTATTCCAGGAAGTATTCCTGGAAGTATTCCAGGAAGTATTCCAGAAAGGAAGGAAGGAAAGAAGGAAGGAAGGTAAGAAGCTAAGAAGGAAGTATGTATTCCAGGAAGGAAGAAATAAAGGAAGGAAGTATTTCAGGAAGCATTACAGGAAGTATTCCAGGAAGTAGTCCAAAATGGAAGGAAGGAAGTATTTCAGGAAGTATTCCAGGAAGGAAGGAAAGAAGCAAGGAGGGAAGGAAGGAAAGAAGTGAAGTAAGAAGGGGAGGAGGAAAGAAGGAAAGAAGAAAGGAAGTATGTATGCTAGGAAAGAAGAAAAGAAGGAAAAAAGAATTCCAGGAAGTATTCTAGGAAGTAGTCCCGGAAGTATTCCAGGAAGTATTCCAGAAAGGAAGGAAGGTAGGAAGGAAGGAAGGTAAGAAGGAAAGAAGGAAGTATGTATTCCAGGAAGGAAGAAATGAAGGAAGGAAGTATTTCAGGAAGCATTACAGGAAGTATTCCAGGAAGTAGTCCAAAATGGAAGGAAGGAAGGAAGGAAGTATTGCAGGAAGTATTCCAGGAAGGAAGGAAAGAAGCAAGGAGGGAAGGAAGGAAAGAAGTGAAGAAAGAAGGGGAGAAGGAAAGAAGGAAAGAAGGAAGGAATTATGTATGCTAGGAGAGAAGAAAAGAAGGAAAAAAGAATTCCAGGAAGTATTCCAGAAAGTATTCCAGGAAGTATTCCCGGAAGTATTCCAGGAAGTAATCCAGAAAGGAAGGAAGGTAAGAAGGAAGGTAGGTAAGAAGGAAAGAAGGAAGTATGTATTCCAGGAAGGAAGAAATGAAGGAAGGAAGTATTTCAGGAAGCATTACAGGAAGTATTCCAGGAAGTAGTCCAAAATGGAAGGAAGGAAGGAAGTATTGCAGGAAGTATTCCAGGAAGGAAGGAAAGAAGCAAGGAGGGAAGGAAGGAAAGAAGGAAAGAAAGAAGGGGAGAAGGAAAGAAGGAAAGAAGGAAGGAAGTATGTATGCTAGGAAAGAAGAAAACAAGGAAAAAAGAATTCCAGGAAGTATTCCAGGAAGTATTCCAGGAAGTATTCCAGAAAGGAAGGAAGGCAAGAAGGAAGGAAGGTAAGAAGGAAAGAAGGAAGTATGTATTCCAGGAAGGAAGAAATGAAGGAAGGAAGTATTTCAGGAAGCATTACAGGAAGTATCCTAGGAAGTAGTCCAAAATGGAAGGAAGGAAGTATTGCAGGAAGTATACTAGGAACGAAGGAAAGAAGCAAGGAGGGAAGGAAGGAAAGAAGTGAAGAAAGAAGGGGAGAAGTTAAGAAGGAAAGAAGGAAGGAAGTATGTAGCTCGGAAAGAAGAAAAGAAGGAAAAAAGAATTCCAGGAAGTATTCCAGGAAGTATTCCACGAAGTATTCCAGAAAGGAAGGAAGGTAAGAAGGAAGGAAGGTAAGAAGGAAAGAAGGTAGTATGTATTCCAGGAAGGAAGAAATGAAGGAAGGAAGTATTTCAGGAAGCATTACAGGAAGTATTCCAGGAAGTAGTCCAAAATGGAAGGAAGGAAGAAAGGAAGTATTGCAGGAAGTATTCCAGGAAGGAAGGAAAGAAGCAAGGAGGGAAGGAAGGAAAGAAGTAAAGAAAGAAGGGGAGAAGGAAAGAAGGAAAGTAGGAAGGAAGTATGTAGGCTAGGAAAGAGGAAAAGAAGGAAAAAAGAATTCCAGGAAGTATTCCATGAAGTATTCCAGGAAGTATTCCCGGAAGTATTCCGGGAAAAATTCCAGAAAGGAAGGAAGGTAAGAAGGAAGGAAGGTAAGAAGGAAAGAAGGAAGTATGTATTCCAGGAAGGAAGAAATGAAGGAAGGAAGTATTTCAGGAAGCATTACAGGAAGTATTCCAGGAAGTAGTCCAAAATGGTAGGAAGGAAGGAAGGAAGTATTGCAGGAAGTATTCCAGGAAGGAAGGAAAGAAGCAAGGAGGGAAGGAAGGAAAGAAGTGAAGAAAGAAGGGGAGAAGGAAAGAAGGAAAGAAGGAAGGAAGTATGTATGCTAGGAAAGAAGAAAAGAAGGAAAAAAGAATTCCAGGAAGTATTCCAGGAGGTATTCCAGGAAGTATTCCCGGAAGTATTCCCGGAAGTATTCCAGAAAGGAAGGAAGGTAAGAAGGAAGGAAGGTAAGAAGGAAAGAAGGAAGTATGTATTCCAGGAAGGAAGAAATGAAGGAAGGAAGTATTTCAGGAAGCATTACAGGATGTATTCCAGGAAGTAGTCCAAAATGGAAGGAAGGAAGGAAGGAAGTATTGCAGGAAGTATTCCAGGAAGAAATGAAAGAAGCAAGGAGGGAAGGAAGGAAAGAAGTTAAGAAAGAAGGGGAGAAGGAAAGAAGGAAAGAAGGAAGGAAGTATGTATGCTAGGCAAGAAGAAAAGAAGGAAAAAAGAATTCCAGGAAGTATTCCAGGAAGTATTCCAGGAAGTATTCCCGGAAGCATTCCAGGAAGTATTCCAGAAAGGAAGGAAGGTAAGAAGGAAGGAAGGTAAGAAGGAAAGAAGGAAGTATGTATTCCAGGAAGGAAGAAATGAAGGAAGGAAGTATTTCAGGAAGCATTACAGGAAGTATTCCAGGAAGTAGTCCAAAATGGAAGGAAGGAAGGAAGTATTGCAGGAAGTATTCCAGGAAGGAAGGAAAGAAGCAAGGAGGGAAGGAAGGAAAGAAGTTAAGAAAGAAGGGGAGAAGGAAAGAAGGAAAGAAGGAAGGAAGTATATATGCTAAAAAAGAAGAAAAGAAGGAAAAAAGAATTCCAGGAATTATTCCAGGAAGTATTCCAGAAAGTAATTCAGAAAAGAAGGAAGGTAAGAAGGAAGGAAGGTAAGAAGGAAAGAAGGAAGTATATATTCCAGGAAGGAAGAAATGAAGGAAGGAAGTATTTCAGGAAGCATTACAGGAAGTATTCCAGGAAGTAGTCCAAAATGGAAGGAAGGAAGGAAGGAAGTATTGCAGGAAGTATTTCAGTAAGGAAGGAAAGAAGCAAGGAGGGAAGGAAGGAAAGAAGTTAAGAAAGAAGGGGAGAAGGAAAGAAGGAAAGAAGGAAGGAAGTACGTATGCTAGGAAAGAAGAAAAGAAGGAAAAAAGAATTCCAGGAAGTATTCCAGGAAGTATTCCAGGAAGTATTCCAGGAAGTAATCCAGAAAGGAAGGAAGGTAAGAAGGAAGGAAGGTAAGAATGAAAGAAGGAAGTATGTATTCCAGGAAGGAAGAAATGAAGGAAGGAAGTAATTCAGGAAGGATTACAGGAAGTATTCCAGGAAGTAGTCCAAAATGGAATGAAGGAAGTATTGCACGAAGTATTCCAGGAAGGAAGGAAAGAAGCAAGGAGGGAAGGAAGGAAAGAAGTTAAGAAAAAAGGGGAGAAGGAAAGAAGGAAAGAAGGAAGGAAGTATGTAGCTAGGAAAGAAGAAAAAAAGGAAAAAAGAATTCCAGGAAGTATGCCAGGGAGTATTCCAGGAAGTATTCCAGAAAGGAAGGAAGGTAAGAAGGAAGGAAGGTAAGAATGAAAGAAGGAAGTATGTATTCCAGGAAGGAAGAAATGAAGGAAGGAAGTATTTCAGGAAGCATTACAGGAAGTATTCCAGGAAGTAGTCCAAAATGGATTGAAGGAAGTATTGCAGGAAGTATTCCAGGAAGGAAGGAAAGAAGCAAGGAGGGAAGGAAGGAAAGAAGTTAAGAAAGAAGGGGAGAAGGAAAGAAGGAAAGAAGGAAGGAAGTATGTAGCTAGGAAAGAAGAAAAAAAGGAAAAAAGTATTCCTGGAAGTATGCCAGGGAGTATTCCAGGAAGTATTCCAGAAAGGAAGGAAGGTAAGAGGGACGGAAGGTAAGAAGGAAAGAAGGAAGTATGTATTCCAGGAAGGAAGAAATGGAAGAAGGAAGTATTTCAGGAAGCATTACAGGAAGTATTCCAGGAAGTAGTCCAAAATCAAAGGAAGGAAGGAAGGAAGTATTGCAGGAAGTATTCCAGGAAGGAAGGAAAGAAGCAAGGAGGGAAGGAAGGACAGAAGTAAAGAAAGAAGGGGAGTAGGAGAGAAGGAAAGAAGGAAGGAAATATGTATGCTAGGAAAGAAGAAAAGAAGGAAAAAATAATTCCAGGAAGTATTCCAGGAAGTATTCCAGGAAGTATTCCAAGAAGTATTCAAAAAAGGAAGGAAGGTAAGAAGGAAGGAAGGTACGAAGGAAGGAAGGTAAGAAGGAAAGAAGGAAGTATGAATTCCAGGAAGGAAGAAATGAAGGAAGGAAGTATTTCAGGAAGCATTACAGGATGTATTCCAGGAAGTAGTCCAAAATGGAAGGAAGGAAGGAAGGAAGGAAGTATTGCAGGAAGTATTCCAGGAAGGAAGGGAAGAAGCAAGGAGGGAAGGAAGGAAAGAAGTGAAGAAAGAAGGGGAGAAGGAAAGAAGGAAAGAAGGAAGGAAGTATGTATGCTAGGAAAGAAGAAAAGAAGGAAAAAAGAATTCCAGGAAGTATTCCAGGAAGTATTCCAGGAAGTATTCCAGAAAGGAAGGAAGGTAAGAAGGAAGGAAGGTAAGAAGGAAAGAAGGAAGTATGTATTCCAGGAAGGAAGAAATGAAGGAAGGAAGTATTTCAGGAAGCATTACAGGAAGTATTCCAGGAAGTAGTCCAAAATCAAAGGAAGGAAGGAAGGAAGTATTGCAGGAAGTATTCCAGGAAGGAAGGAAAGAAGCAAGGAGGGAAGGAAGGAAAGAAGTTAAGAAAGAAGGGGAGAAGGAAAGAAAGAAAGAAGGAAGGAAGTAGGTATGCTAGGAATGAAGAAAAGAAGGAAAAAAGAATACCAGGAAGTATTCCAGGAAGTATTCCAGGAAGTATTGCAGGAAGTATTCCAGAACGGAAGGAAGGTAAGAAGGAAGGAAGGTAAGAAGGAAAGAAGGAAGTATGTATTCCAGGAAGGAAGAAATGAAGGAAGGAAGTATTTCAGGAAGCATTACAGGAAGTATTCCAGGAAGTAGTCCAAAATGGAAGGAAGGAAGGAAGGAAGTATTGCAGGAAGTATTCCAGGAAGGAAGGAAAGAAGCAAGGAGGGAAGGAAGGAAAGAAGTTAAGAAAGAAGGGGAGAAGGAAAGAAAGAAAGAAGGAAGGAAGTATGTATGCTAGGAATGAAGAAAAGAAGGAAAAAAGAATTCCAGGAAGTATTCCCGGAAGTATTCCAGAAAGGAAGGAAGGTAAGAAGGAAGGAAGGTAAGAATTAAAGAAGGTAGTATGTATTCCAGGAAGGAAGAAATGAAGGAAGGAAGTATTTCAGGAAGCATTACAGGAAGTATTCCAGGAAGTAGTCCAAAAAGGAAGGAAGGAAGGAAGGAAGTATTGCAGGAAGTATTCCAGGAAGGAAGGAAAGAAGCAAGGAGGGAAGGAAGGAAAGAAGTTAAGAAAGAAGGGGAGAAGGAAAGAAAGAAAGAAGGAAGGAAGTATGTATGCTAGGAATGAAGAAAAGAAGGAAAAAAGAATACCAGGAAGTATTCCAGAAAGGAAGGAAGGTAAGAGGGACGGAAGGTAAGAAGGAAAGAAGGAAGTATGTATTCCAGGAAGGAAGAAATGGAAGAAGGAAGTATTTCAGGAAGCATTACAGGAAGTATTCCAGGAAGTAGTCCAAAATCAAAGGAAGGAAGGAAGGAAGTATTGCAGGAAGTATTCCAGGAAGGAAGGAAAGAAGCAAGGAGGGAAGGAAGGACAGAAGTAAAGAAAGAAGGGGAGTAGGAGAGAAGGAAAGAAGGAAGGAAATATGTATGCTAGGAAAGAAGAAAAGAAGGAAAAAAGAATTCCAGGAAGTATTCCAGGAAGTATTCCAGGAAGTATTCCAAGAAGTATTCAAAAAAGGAAGGAAGGTAAGAAGGAAGGAAGGTACGAAGGAAGGAAGGTAAGAAGGAAAGAAGGAAGTATGTATTCCAGGAAGGAAGAAATGAAGGAAGGAAGTATTTCAGGAAGCATTACAGGATGTATTCCAGGAAGTTGTCCAAAATGGAAGGAAGGAAGGAAGTATTGCAGGAAGTATTCCAGGAAGGAAGGAAAGAAGCAAGGAGGGAAGGAAGGAAAGAAGTGAAGAAAGAAGGGGAGAAGGAAAGAAGGAAAGAAGGAAGGAAGTATGTATGCTAGGAAAGAAGAAAAGAAGGAAAAAAGAATTCCAGGAAGTATTCCAGGAAGTATTCCAGGAAGTATTCCAGAAAGGAAGGAAGGTAAGAAGGAAGGAAGGTAAGAAGGAAAGAAGGAAGTATGTATTCCAGGAAGGAAGAAATGAAGGAAGGAAGTATTTCAGGAAGCATTACAGGAAGTATTCCAGGAAGTAGTCCAAAATCAAAGGAAGGAAGGAAGGAAGTATTGCAGGAAGTATTCCAGGAAGGAAGGAAAGAAGCAAGGAGGGAAGGAAGGAAAGAAGTTAAGAAAGAAGGGGAGAAGGAAAGAAAGAAAGAAGGAAGGAAGTATGTATGCTAGGAATGAAGAAAAGAAGGAAAAAAGAATACCAGGAAGTATTCCAGGAAGTATTCCAGGAAGTATTCCAGGAAGTATTCCAGGAAGTATTCCAGAACGGAAGGAAGGTAAGAAGGAAGGAAGGTAAGAAGGAAAGAAGGAAGTATGTATTCCAGGAAGGAAGAAATGAAGGAAGGAAGTATTTCAGGAAGCATTACAGGAAGTATTCCAGGAAGTAGTCCAAAATGGAAGGAAGGAAGGAAGGAAGTATTGCAGGAAGTATTCCAGGAAGGAAGGAAAGAAGCAAGGAGGGAAGGAAGGAAAGAAGTTAAGAAAGAAGGGGAGAAGGAAAGAAAGAAAGAAGGAAGGAAGTATGTATGCTAGGAATGAAGAAAAGAAGGAAAAAAGAATTCCAGGAAGTATTCCCGGAAGTATTCCAGAAAGGAAGGAAGGTAAGAAGGAAGGAAGGTAAGAATTAAAGAAGGTAGTATGTATTCCAGGAAGGAAGAAATGAAGGAAGGAAGTATTTCAGGAAGCATTACAGGAAGTATTCCAGGAAGTAGTCCAAAATGGAAGGAAGGAAGGAAGGAAGTATTGCAGGAAGTATTCCAGGAAGGAAGGAAAGAAGCAAGCAGGAAAGGAAGGAAAAAGTTAAGAAAGGAGGGGAGAAGGAAAGAAGGAAAGAAGGAAGGAAGTATGTATGCTAGGAAAGAAGAAAAGAAGGAAAAAAGAATTCCAGGTAGTATTCCAGGAAGTATTCCAGGAAGTATTCCAGGAAGTATTCCAGGAAGTATTACAGAAAGGAAGGAAGGTAAGAAGGAAGGAAGGTAAGAAGGAAAGAAGGAAGTATGTATTGAAGGGAGGAAGAAATGAAGGAAGGAAGTACTTCAGGAAGCATTACAGGAAGTATTCCAGGAAGTAGTCCAAAATGGAAGGAAGGAAGGAAGTATTGCAGGAAGTATTCCAGGAAGGAAGGAAAGAAGCAAGGAGGGAAGGAAGGAAAGAAGTTAAGAAAGAAGGGGAGAAGGAAAGAAGGAAAGAAGGAAGGAAGTATATATGCTAAAAAAGAAGAAAAGAAGGAAAAAAGAATTCCAGGAATTATTCCAGGAAGTATTCCAGAAAGTAATTCAGAAAAGAAGGAAGGTAAGAAGGAAGGAAGGTAAGAAGGAAAGAAGGAAGTATGTATTCCAGGAAGGAAGAAATGAAGGAAGGAAGTATTTCAGGAAGCATTACAGGAAGTATTCCAGGAAGTAGTCCAAAATGGAAGGAAGGAAGGAAGGAAGGAAGGAAGGAAGGAAGTATTGCTGGAAGTATTCCAGGAAGGAAGGAAAGAAGCAAGGAGGGAAGGAAGGAAAGAAGTAAAGAAAGAAGGGGAGAAGGAAAGAAGGAAAGAAGGAAGGAAGTATGTAGGCTAGGAAAGAGGAAAAGAAGGAAAAAAGAATTCCAGGAAGTATTCCATGAAGTATTCCAGGAAGTATTCCCGGAAGTATTCCCGGAAAAATTCCAGAAAGGAAGGAATGTAAGAAGGAAGGAAGGTAAGAAGGAAAGAAGGAAGTATGTATTGAAGGAAGGAAGAAATGAAGGAAGGAAGTATTTCAGGAAGCATTACAGGAAGTATTCCAGGAAGTAGTCCAAAATTGTAGGAAGGAAGGAAGGAAGTATTGCAGGAAGTATTCCAGGAAGGAAGGAAAGAAGCAAGGAGGGAAGGAAGGAAAGAAGTTAAGAAAGAAGGGGAGAAGGAAAGAAGGAAAGAAGGAAGGAAGTATGTATGCTAGGAAAGAAGAAAAGAAGGAAAAAAGAATTCCAGGAAGTATTCCATGAAGTATTACAGGAAGCATTCCAGGAAGTATTCCCGGAAGTATTCCAGAAAGGAAGGAAGGTAAGAAGGAAGGAAGGTAAGAAGGAAAGAAGGAAGTATGTATTCCAGGAAGGAAGAAATGAAGGAAGGAAGTATTTCAGGAAGCATTACAGGATGTATTCCAGGAAGTAGTCCAAAATGGAAGGAAGGAAGGAAGGAAGTATTGCAGGAAGTATTCCAGGAAGAAATGAAAGAAGCAAGGAGGAGAGGAAGGAAAGAAGTTAAGAAAGAAGGGGAGAAGGAAAGAAGGAAAGAAGGAAGGAAGTATGTATGCTAGGCAAGAAGAAAAGAAGGAAAAAAGAATTCCAGGAAGTATTCCAGGAAGTATTCCAGGAAGTATTCCCGGAAGCATTCCAGGAAGTATTCCAGAAAGGAAGGAAGGTAAGAAGGAAGGAAGGTAAGAAGGAAAGAAGGAAGTATGTATTCCAGGAAGGAAGAAATGAAGGAAGGAAGTATTTCAGGAAGCATTACAGGAAGTATTCCAGGAAGTAGTCCAAAATGGAAGGAAGGAAGGAAGTATTGCAGGAAGTATTCCAGGAAGGAAGGAAAGAAGCAAGGAGGGAAGGAAGGAAAGAAGTGAAGAAAGAAGGGGAGAAGGAAAGAAGGAAAGAAGGAAGGAAGTATGTATTCTAGGAAAGAAGAAAAGAAGGAAAAAAGAATTCCAGGAAGTATTCCAGGAAGTAATTCAGAAAAGAAGGAAGGTAAGAAGGAAGGAAGGTAAGAAGGAAAGAAGGAAGTATGTATTCCAGGAAGGAAGAAAAGAAGGAAGGAACTATTTCACGAAGCATTACAGGAAGTATTCCAGGAAGTAGTCCAAAATGGAAGGAAGGAAGGAAGGAAGTATTGCAGGAAGTATTCCAGGAAGGAAGGAAAGAAGCAAGGAGGGAAGGAAGGAAAGAAGTTAAGAAAGAAGGGGAGAAGGAAAGAAGGAAAGAAGGAAGGAAGTACGTATGCTAGGAAAGAAGAAAAGAAGGAAAAAAGAATTCCAGGAAGTATTCCAGGAAGTATTCCAGGGAGTATTCCAGGAAGTAATCCAGAAAGGAAGGAAGGTAAGAAGGAAGGAAGGTAAGACTGAAAGAAGGAAGTATGTATTCCAGGAAGGAAGAAATGAAGGAAGGAAGTAATTCAGGAAGCATTACAGGAAGTATTCCAGGAAGTAGTCCAAAATGGAAGGAAGGAAGTATTGCAAGAAGTATTCCAGGAAGGAAGGAAAGAAGCAAGGAGGGAAGGAAGGAAAGAAGTTAAGAAAGAAGGGGAGAAGGAAAGAAGGAAAGAAGGAAGGAAGTATGTATTTAGGAAAGAAGAAAAAAAGGAAAAAAGAATTCCTGGCAGTATGCCAGGGAGTATTCCAGGAAGTATTCCAGAAAGGAAGGAAGGTAAGAGGGAAGGAAAGTAAGAAGGAAAGAAGGAAGTATGTATTCCAGGAAGGAAGAAATGAAGGAAGGAAGTATTTCAGGAAGCATTACAGGAAGTATTCCAGGAAGTAGTCCAAAATGGAAGGAAGGAAGGAAGGAAGTATTGCAGGAAGTATTCCAGGAAGGAAGGAAAGAAGCAAGGAGGGAAGGAAGGAAAGAAGTAAAGAAAGAAGGGGAGTAGGAAAGAAGGAAAGAAGGAAGGAAGTATGTATGCTAGGAAAGAAGAAAAGAAGGAAAAAAGAATTCCAGGAAGTATTCCAGGAAGTATTCCAGGAAGTATTCCAAGAAGTATTCAAAAAAGGAAGGAAGGTAAGAAGGAAGGAAGGTACGAAGGAAGGAAGGAAGTATGTATTCCAGGAAGGAAGAAATGAAGGAAGGAAGTATTTCAGGAAGCATTACAGGAAGTATTCCAGGAAGTAGTCCAAAATGGAAGGAAGGAAGGAAGGAAGTATTGCAGGAAGTATTCCAGGAAGGAAGGAAAGAAGCAAGGAGGGAAGGAAGCAAAGAAGTTAAGAAAGAAGGGGAGAAGGAAAGAAAGAAAGAAGGAAGGAAGTATGTATGCTAGGAATGAAGAAAAGAAGGAAAAAAGAATTCCAGGAAGTATTCCCGGAAGTATTCCAGAAAGGAAGGAAGGTAAGAAGGAAGGAAGGTAAGAATTAAAGAAGGTAGTATGTATTCCAGGAAGGAAGAAATGAAGGAAGGAAGTATTTCAGGAAGCATTACAGGAAGTATTCCAGGAAGTAATCCAAAATGGAAGGAAGGAAGGAAGGAAGTATTGCAGGAAGTATTCCAGGAAGGAAGGAAAGAAGCAAGCAGGGAAGGAAGGAAAAAGTTAAGAAAGGAGGGGAGAAGGAAAGAAGGAAAGAAGGAAGGAAGTACGTATGCTAGGAAAGAAGAAAAGAAGGAAAAAAGAATTCCAGGTAGTATTCCAGGAAGTATTCCAGGAAGTATTCCAGGAAGTATTCCAGGAAGTATTACAGAAAGGAAGGAAGGTAAGAAGGAAGGAAGGTAAGAAGGAAAGAAGGAAGTATGTATTGAAGGGAGGAAGAAATGAAGGAAGGAAGTAATTCAGGAAGCATTACAGGAAGTATTCCAGGAAGTAGTCCAAAATGGAAGGAAGGAAGGAAGTATTGCAGGAAGTATTCCAGGAAGGAAGGAAAGAAGCAAGGAGGGAAGGAAGGAAAGAAGTTAAGAAAGAAGGGGAGAAGGAAAGAAGGAAAGAAGGAAGGAAGTATATATGCTAAAAAACAAGAAAAGAAGGAAAAAAGAATTCCAGGAAGTATTCCAGGAAGTATTCCAGAAAGTAATTCAGAAAAGAAGGAAGGTAAGAAGGAAAGAAGGAAGTATGTATTCCAGGAAGGAAGAAATGAAGGAAGGAAGTATTTCAGGAAGCATTACAGGAAGTATTCCAGGAAGTAGTCCAAAATGGAAGGAAGGAAGGAAGGAAGTATTGCAGGAAGTATTCCAGGAAGGAAGGAAAGAAGCAAGGAGGGAAGGAAGGAAAGAAGTGAAGAAAGAAGGGGAGAAGGAAAGAAGGAAGGAAGTATGTATGCTAGGAAAGAAGAAAAGAAGGAAAAAAAATTCCAGGAAGTATTCCAGGAAGTATTCCAGGAAGTATTTCCGGAAGTAACCCAGCAAGGAAGGAAGGTAAGAAGGAAGGAAGGTAAGAAGGAAAGAAGGAAGTATGTATTCCAGGAAGGAAGAAATGAAGGAAGGAAGTATTTCAGGAAGCATTACAGGAAGTATTCCAGGAAGTAGTCCAAAATGGAAGGAAGGAAGTATTGCAGGAAGTATTGCAGGAAGGAAGGAAAGAAGCAAGGAGGGAAGGAAGGAAAAAGTTAAGAAAGAAGGGGAGAAGGAAAGAAGGAAAGAAGGAAGGAAGTATGTATGCTAGGAAAGAAGAAAAGAAGGAAAAAAGAATTCCAGGAAGTATTCCAGGAAGTGTTCCAGGAAGTATTCCAGGAAGTATTCCCGGAAGTATTCCAGAAAGGAAGGAAGGTAAGAAGGAAGGAAGGTAAGAAGGAAAGAAGGAAGTATGTATTCCAGGAAGGAAGAAATGAAGGAAGGAAGTATTTCAAAAAGCATTACAGGAAGTATTCCAGGAAGTAGTCCAAAATGCAAGGAAGGAAGGAAGTATTGCAGGGAGTATTCCAGGAAGGAAGGAAAGAAGCAAGGAGGGAAGGAAGGAAAGAAGTTAAGAAAGAAGGGGAGAAGGAAAGAAGGAAAGAAGGAAGGAAGTATGTATGCTAGAAAAGAAGAAAAGAAGGAAAAAAGAATTCCAGGAAGTATTCCAGGAAGTATTCCAGGAAGTATTCCCGGAAGTATACTCGCAAGTATTCCACAGAGGAAGGAAGGTAAGAAGGAAGGAAGGTAAGAAGGAAAGAAGGAAGTATGTATTCCAGGAAGGAAGAAATGAAGGAAGGAAGTATTTCAGGAAGCATTACAGGAAGTATTCCAGGAAGTAGTCCAAAATGGAAGGAAGGAAGGAAGTATTGCAGGAAGTATTCAGGGTAGGAAGGAAAGTAGCAAGGAGGGAAGGAACGAAAGAAGTTAAGAAAGAAGGGGAGAAGGAAAGAAGGAAAGAAGGAAGGAAGTATGTATGCTAGGAAAGAAGAAAAGAAGGAAAAAGGAATTCCAGGAAGTACTCCAGGAAGTATTCCAGGAAGTATTCCCGGAAGTATTCCAGAAAGGAAGGAACGTAAGAAGGAAGGAAGGTAAGAAGCTAAGAAGGAAGTATGTATTCCAGGAAGGAAGAAATGAAGGAAGGAAGTATTTCAAAAAGCATTACAGGAAGTATTCCAGGAAGTAGTCCAAAATGGAAGGAAGGAAGTATTGCAGGAAGCATTACAGGAAGTATTCCAGGAAGTAGTCCAAAATGGAAGGAAGGAAGGAAGGAAGTATTGCAGGAAGTATTCCAGGAAGGAAGGAAAGAAGCAAGGAGGGAAGGAAGGAAAGAAGTGAAGAAAGAAGGGGAGAAGGAAAGAAGGAAGGAAGTATGTATGCTAGGAAAGAAGAAAAGAAGGAAAAAAAATTCCAGGAAGTATTCCATGAAGTATTCCAGGAAGTATTCCCGGAAGTATTCCCGGAAGTATTCCAGAAAGAATGGAAGGTAAGAATGAAGGAAGGTAAGAAGGAAAGAAGGAAGTATGTATTCCAGGAAGGAAGAAATGAAGGAAGGAAGTATTTCAGGAAGCATTAAAGGAAGTATTCCAGGAAGTAGTCCAAAATGGAAGGAAGGAAGGAAGAAAGGAAGGAAGTATTGCAGGAAGTATTCCAGGAAGGAAGGAAAGAAGCAAGGAGGGAAGGAAGGAAAGAAGTTAAGAAAGAAGGGGAGAAGGAAAGAAGGAAAGAAGGAAGGAAGTATGTATGCTAGGAAAGAAGAAAAGAAGGAAAAAGGAATTCCAGGAAGTATTCCAGGAAGTATTCCAGGAAGTATTCCAGGAAGTATTCCCGGAAGTATTCCAGAAAGGAAGGAAGGTAAGAAGGAAGCAAGGTAAGAAGGAATAAAGAAAGTGTGTATTCCAGGAAGGAAGAAATGAAGGAAGGAAGTATTTCAGGAAGCATTACAGGAAGTATTCCAGGAAGTAGTCCAAAATGGAAGGAAGGAAGGAAGTATTGCAGGAAGTATTCCAGGAAGGAAGGAAAGAAGCAAGGAGGGAAGGAAGGAAAGAAGTTAAGAAAGAGGGGAGAAGGAAAGAAGGAAAGAAGGAAGGAAGTATGTATGCTAGAAAAGAAGAAAAGAAGGAAAAAAGAATTCCAGGAAGTATTCCAGGAAGTATTCCAGGAAGTATTCCCGGAAGTATTCCAGAAAGGAAGGAAGGTAAGAAGGAAGGAAGGTAAGAAGGAAAGAAGGAAGTATGTATTCCAGGAAGGAAGAAATGAAGGAAGGAACTATTTCAGGAAGCATTACAGGAAGTATTCCAGGAAGTAGTCCAAAATGGAAGGAAGGAAGGAAGTATTGCAGGGAGTATTCCAGGAAGGAAGGAAAGAAGCAAGGAGGGAAGGAAGGAAAGAAGTTAAGAAAGAAGGGGAGAAGAAAAGAAGGAAAGAAGGAAGGAAGTATGTATGCTAGAAAAGAAGAAAAGAAGGAAAAAAGAATTCCAGGAAGTATTCCAGGAAGTATTCCAGGAAGTATTCCCGGAAGTATTCCCGCAAGTATTCCAGAGAGGAAGGAAGGTAAGAAGGAAGGAAGGTAAGAAGGAAAGAAGGAAGTATGTATTCCCGGAAGGAAGAAATGAAGGAAGGAAGTATTTCAGGAAGCCTTACAGGAAGAATTCCAGGAAGTAGTCCAAAATGGAAGGAAGGAAGGAAGTATTGCAGGAAGTATTCCAGGTAGGAAGGAAAGTAGCAAGGAGGGAAGGAACGAAAGAAGTTAAGAAAGAAGGGGAGAAGGAAAGAAGGAAAGAAGGAAGGAAGTATGTATGCTAGGAAAGAAGAAAAGAAGGAAAAAAGAATTCCAGGAAGTATTCCAGGAAGTATTCCAGGAAGTATTCCCGGAAGTATTCCAGAAAGGAAGGAAGGAAAGAAGGAAGGAAGGTAAGAAGCTAAGAAGGAAGTATGTATTCCAGGAAGGAAGAAATGAAGGAAGGAAGTTTTTCAGGAAGCATTACAGGAAGTATTCCAGGAAGTAGTCCAAAATGGAAGGAAGGAAGTATTTCAGGAAGTATTCCAGGAAGGAAGGAAAGAAGCAAGGAGGGAAGGAAGGAAAAAAGTGAAGTAAGAAGGGGAGGAAAAAAGAAGGAAAGAAGAAAGGAAGTATGTATGCTAGGAAAGAAGAAAAGAAGGAAAAAAGAGTTCCAGGAAGTATTCTAGGAAGTATTCCCGGTAGTATTCCAGGAAGTATTCCAGAAAGGAAGGAAGGTAAGAAGGAAGGAAGGTAAGAAGGAAAGAAGGAAGTATGTATTCCAGGAAGGAAGAAATGAAGGAAGGAAGTATTTCAGGAAGCATTAACGGAAGTATTCCAGGAAGTAGTCCAAAATGGAAGGAAGGAAGGAAGGAAGTATTGCAGGAAGTATTCCAGGAAGGAAAGAAAGAAGCAAGGAGGGAAGGAAGGAAAGAAGTTAAGAAAGAAGGGGAGAAGGAAAGAAGGAAAGAAGGAAGGAAGTATGTATGCTAGGAAAGAAGAAAAGAAGGAAAAAAGAATTCCAGGAAGTATTCAAGGAAGTATTCCAGGAAGTATTCCCGGAAGTATTCCAGAAAGGAAGGAAGGTAAGAAGGAAGGAAGGTAAGAAGGAAGGAAGGTAAGAAGGAAAGAAGGAAGTATGTATTCCAGGAAGGAAGAAATGAAGGAAGGAAGTATTTCAGGAAGCATTACAGGAAGTATTCCAGGAAGTAGTCCAAAATGGAAGGACGGAAGGAAGGAAGTATTGCAGGTAGTATTCCTGAAAGGAAGGAAAGAAGCAAGGAGGGAAGGAAGGAAAGAAGTGAAGAAAGAAGGGGAGAAGGAAAGAAGGAAAGAAGGAAGGAAGTATGTATGCTAGGAAAGAAGAAAAGAAGGAAAAAAGAATTCCAGGAAGTATTCCAGGAAGTATTCCAGGAAGTAATCCAGAAAGGAAGGAAGGTAAGAAGGAAGGAAGGTAAGAAGGAAAGAAGGAAGTATGTATTCCAGGAAGGAAGAAATGAAGGAAGGAATTATTTCAGGAAGCATTACAGGAAGTATTTTAGGAAGTAGTCCAAAATGGAGGGAAGGAAGGAAGGAAGTATTGCAGGAAGTATTCCAGGAAGGAAGGAAAGAAGCAAGGAGGGAAGGAAGGAAAGAAGTTAAGAAAGAAGGGGAGTAGGAAAGAAGGAAAGAAGGAAGGAAGTATGTATGCTAGGAAAGAAGAAAAGAAGGAAAAAAGAATTCCAGGAAGTATTCCAGGAAGTATTCCAGGAAGTATTGCAGGAAGTATTCCAGAAAGGAAGGAAGGTAAGAAGGAAGGAAGGTAAGAAGGAAGGAAGGTAAGAAGGAAAGAAGGAAGTATGTATTCCAGGAAGGAAGAAATGAAGGAAGGAAGTATTTCAGGAAGCATTACAGGCTGTATTCCAGGAAGTAGTCCAAAATGGAAGGAAGGAAGGAAGAAAGGAAGGAAGTATTGCAGGAAGTATTCCAGGAAGGAAGGAAAGAAGCAAGGAGGGAAGGAAGGAAAGAAGTTAAGAAAGAAGGGGAAAGGAAAGAAGGAAAGAAGGAAGGAAGTATGTATGCAAGGAAAGAAGAAAAGAAGGAAAAAAGAATTCCAGGAAGTATTCCATAAAGTATTCCAGGAAGTATTCCAGGAAGTATTCCCGGAAGTATTCCAGAAAGGATGGAAGGTAAGAAGGAAGGAAGGTAAGAAGGAAAGAAGGAAGTATGTATTCCAGGAAGGAAGAAATGAAGGAAGGAATTATTTCAGGAAGCATTACAGTAAGTATTCCAGGAAGTAGTCCAAAATGGAAAGAAGGAAGGAAGGAAGTATTGCAGGAAGTATTCCAGGAAGGAAGGAAAGAAGCAAGGAGGGAAGGAAGGAAAGAAGTTAAGAAAGAAGGGGATTAGGAAAGAAGGAAAGAAGGAAGGAAGTATGTATGCTAGGAAAGAAGAAAAGAAGGAAAAAAGAATTCCAGGAAGTATTCCAGGAAGTATTCCAGGAAGTATTGCAGGAAGTATTCCAGAAAGGAAGGAAGGTAAGAAGGAAGGAAGGTAAGAAGGGAGGAAGGTAAGAAGGAAAGAAGGAAGTATGTATTCCAGGAAGGAAGAAATGAAGGAAGGAAGTATTTCAGGAAGCATTACAGGAAGTATTCCAGGAAGTAGTCCAAAATGGAAGGAAGGAAGGAAGAAAGGAAGGAAGTATTGCAGGAAGTATTCCAGGAAGGAAGGAAAGAAGCAAGGAGGGAAGGAAGGAAAGAAGTTAAGAAAGAAGGGGAGAAGGAAAGAAGGAAAGAAGGAAGGAAGTATGTATGCTAGGAAAGAAGAAAAGAAGGAAAAAAGAATTCCAGGAAGTATTCCAGGAAGTATTCAAGGAAGTATTCCAGGAAGTATTCCAGGAAGTATTCCAGAAAGGAAGGAAGGTAAGAAGGAAGGAAGGTAAGAGTGAAAGAAGGAAGTGTGTATTCCAGGAAGGAAGAAATGAAGGAAGGAAATATTTAAGGAAGCATTACAGGAAGTATTCCAGGAAGTAGTCCAAAATGGAAGGAAGGAAGGAAGTATTGCAGGGAGTATTCCAGGAAGGAAGGAAAGAAGCAAGGAGGGAAGGAAGGAAAGAAGCTAAGAAAGAAGGGGAGAAGGAAAGAAGGAAAGAAGGAAGGAAGTATGTATGCTAGGAAAGAAGAAAAGAAGGAAAAAAGAATTCCAGGAAGTATTCCAGGAAGTATTCCAGGAAGTATTCCAGGAAGTATTCCCGGAAGTATTCCAGAAAGGAAGGAAGGTAACAAGGAAGGAAGGTAAGAAGGAAAGAAGGAAGTATGTATTCCAGGAGGAAGAAATGAAGGAAGGAAGTATTTTAGGAAGCATTACAGGAAGTATTCCAGGAAGTAGTCCAAAATGGAAGGAAGGAAGGAAGTATTGCAGGGAGTATTCCAGGAAGGAAGGAAAGAAGCAAGGAGGGAAGGAAGGAAAGAAGTGAAGAAAGAAGGGGAGAAGGAAAGAAGGAAAGAAGGAAGGAAGTATGTATGCTAGGAAAGAAGAAAAGAAGGAAAAAAGAATTCCAGGAAGTATTCCAGGAAGTATTCCAGGAAGTATTCCAGGAAGTATTCCCGGAAGTATTCCAGAAAGGAAGGAAGGTAAGAAGGAAGGAAGGTAAGAAGGAAAGAAGGAAGTATGTATTCCAGGAAGGAAGAAATGAAGGAAGGAACTATTTCAGGAAGCATTACAGGAAGTATTCCAGGAAGTAGTCCAAAATGGAAGGAAGGAAGGAAGTATTGCAGGGAGTATTCCAGGAAGGAAGGAAAGAAGCAAGGAGGGAAGGAAGGAAAGAAGTTAAGAAAGAAGGGAAGAAGAAAAGAAGGAAAGAAGGAAGGAAGTATGTATGCTAGAAAAGAAGAAAAGAAGGAAAAAAGAATTCCAGGAAGTATTCCAGGAAGTATTCCAGGAAGTATTCCCGGAAGTATTCCAGAAAGGAAGGAAGGAAAGAAGGAAGGAAGGTAAGAAGCTAAGAAGGAAGTATGTATTCCAGGAAGGAAGAAATGAAGGAAGGAAGTTTTTGAGGAAGCATTACAGGAAGTATTCCAGGAAGTAGTCCAAAATGGAAGGAAGGAAGTATTGCAGGAAGTATTCCAGGAAGGAAGGAAAGAAGCAAGGAGGGAAGGAAGGAAAGAAGTGAAGTAAGAAGGGGAGGAGGAAAGAAGGAAAGAAGAAAGGAAGTATGTATGCTAGGAAAGAAGAAAAGAAGGAAAAAAGAATTCCAGGAAGTATTCTAGGAAGTATTCCCGGAAGTATTCCAGGAAGTATTCCAGAAAGGGAGGAAGGTAAGAAGGAAGGAAGGTAAGAAGGAAAGAAGGAAGTATGTATTCCAGGAAGGAAGAAATGAAGGAAGGAAGTATTTCAGGAAGCATTAACGGAAGTATTCCAGGAAGTAGTCCAAAATGGAAGGAAGGAAGGAAGGAAGTATTGCAGGAAGTATTCCAGGAAGGAAAGAAAGAAGCAAGGAGGGAAGGAAGGAAAGAAGTTAAGAAAGAAGGGGAGAAGGAAAGAAGGAAAGAAGGAAGGAAGTATGTATGCTAGGAAAGAAGAAAAGAAGGAAAAAAGAATTCCAGGAAGTATTCCATGAAGTATTCCAGGAAGTATTATAAGAAGTATTCCCGGAAGTATTCCAGAAAGGATGGAAGGTAAGAAGGAAAGAAGGTAAGAAGGAAAGAAGGAAGTATGTATTCCAGGAAGGAAGAAATGAAGGAAGTAAATATTTCAGGAAGCATTACAGGAAGTATTCCAGGAAGTAGTCCAAAATGGAAGGAAGGAAGGAAGGAAGGAAGGAAGTATTGCAGGAAGTATTCCAGGAAGGAAGGAAAGAAGCAAGGAGGGAAGGAAGGAAAGAAGTTAAGAAAGAAGGGGAGTAGGAAAGAAGGAAAGAAGGAAGGAAGTATGTATGCTAGGAAAGAAGAAATGAAGGAAAAAAGAATTCCAGGAAGTATTCAAGGAAGTATTCCAGGAAGTATTCCCGGAAGTATTCCAGAAAGGAAGGAAGGTAAGAAGGAAGGAAGGTAAGAAGGAAGGAAGGTAAGAAGGAAAGAAGGAAGTATGTATTTCAGGAAGGAAGAAATGAAGGAAGGAAGTATTTCAGGAAGCATTACAGGAAGTATTCCAGGAAGTAGTCCAAAATGGAGGGAAGGAAGGAAGGAAGTATTGCAGGAAGTATTCCAGGAAGGAAGGAAAGAAGCAAGGAGGGAAGGAAGGAAAGAAGTTAAGAAAGAAGGGGAGTAGGAAAGAAGGAAAGAAGGATGGAAGTATGTATGCTAGGAAAGAAGAAAAGAAGGAAAAAAGAATTCCAGGAAGTATTCCAGGAAGTATTCCAGGAAGTATTGCAGGAAGTATTCCAGAAAGGAAGGAAGGTAAGAAGGAAGGAAGGTAAGAAGGAAGGAAGGTAAGAAGGAAAGAAGGAAGTATGTATTCCAGGAATGAAGAAATGAAGGAAGGAAGTATTTCAGGAAGCATTACAGGATGTATTCCAGGAAGTAGTCCAAAATGGAAGGAAGGATGGAAGAAAGGAAGGAAGTATTGCAGGAAGTATTCCAGCAAGGAAGGAAAGAAGCAAGGAGGGAAGGAAGGAAAGAAGTTAAGAAAGAAGGGGAAAGGAAAGAAGGAAAGAAGGAAGGAAGTATGTATGCAAGGAAAGAAGAAAAGAAGGAAAAAAGAATTCCAGGAAGTATTCCATAAAGTATTCCAGGAAGTATTCCAGGAAGTATTCCCGGAAGTATTCCAGAAAGGATGGAAGGTAAGAAGGAAGGAAGGTAAGAAGGAAAGAAGGAAGTATGTATTCCAGGAAGGAAGAAATGAAGGAAGGAATTATTTCAGGAAGCATTACAGTAAGTATTCCAGGAAGTAGTCCAAAATGGAAGGAAGGAAGGAAGTATTGCAGGGAGTATTCCAGGAAGGAAGGAAAGAAGCAAGGAGGGAAGGAAGGAAAGAAGTGAAGAAAGAAGGGGAGAAGGAAAGAAGGAAAGAAGGAAGGAAGTATGTATGCTAGGAAAGAAGAAAAGAAGGAAAAAAGAATTCCAGGAAGTCCTCCAGGAAGTATTCCAGGAAGTATTCCCGGAAGTATTCCAGGAAGTATTCCAGAAAGGAAGGAAGGTAAGAAGGAAGGAAGGTAAGACGGAAAGAAGGCAGTATGTATTCCAGGAAGGAAGAAATGAAGGAAGGAAGTATTTCAGGAAGCATTACAGGAAGTATTCCTGGAAGTAGTCCAAAATGGAAGGAAGGAAGGAAGGAAGTATTGCAGGAAGTATTCCAGGTAGGAAGGAAAGAAGCAAGGAGGGAAGGAAGGAAAGAAGTCAAGAAAGAAGGGGAGAAGGAAAGAAGGAAGGAAGGAAGGAAGTATGTATGCTAGGAAAGAAGAAAAGAAGGAAAAAAGAATTCCAGGAAGTATTCCAGGAAGTATTCCCGGAAGTATTCCAGGAAGTATTCCAGAAAGGAAGGAAGGTAAGAAGGAAGGAAGGTAAGAAGGAAAGAAGGACGTATGTATTCCAGGAAGGAAGAAATGAAGGAAGGAATTATTTCAGGAAGCATTACAGGAAGTATTCTAGGAAGTAGTCCAAAATGGAAGGAAGGATGGAAGTATTGCAGGAAGTATTCCAGGAAGGAAGGAAAGAAGCAAGGAGGGAAGGAAGGAAAGAAGTGAAGAAAGAAGGGGAGAAGGAAAGAAGGAAAGAAGGAAGGAAGTATGTATGCTAGGAAAGAAGAAAAGAAGGAAAAAAGAATTCCAGGAAGTATTCCAGGAAGTATTCCAGGAAGTATTCACGGAAGTATTCAAGGAAGTATTCCAGAAGGGAAGGAAGGTAAGAAGGAAGGAAGGTAAGAAGGAAAGAAGGTAGTATGTATTCCAGGAAGGAAGAAATGAAGGAAGGAAGTATTTCAGGAAGCATTACAGGAAGTATTCCAGGAAGTAGTCCAAAATGGAAGAAAGGAAGGAAGGAAGTATTGCAGGAAGTATTCCAGGAAAGAAGGAAAGAAGCAAGGAGGGAAGGAAGGAAAGAAGTTAAGAAAGAAGGGATGAAGGGAGCAAGGAAAGAAGGAAGGAAGTATGTATGCTAGGAAAGAAGAAAAGAAGGAAAAAAGAATTCCAGGAAGTATTCCAGGAAGTATTCCAGAAAGTATTCCAGGATGTATTCCAGGAAGTAATCCAGAAAGGAAGGAAAGTAAGAAGGAAGGAAGGCAAGAAAGAAAGAAGGAAGTATGTATTCCAGGAAGGAAGAAATGAAGGAAGGAAGTATTTCAGGAAGCATTACAGGAAGTATTCCAGGAAGTAGTCCAAAATGGAAGGAAGGAAGGAAGGAAGTATTGCAGGAAGTATTCCAGGAAGGAAGGAAAGAAGCAAGGAGGGAAGGAAGGAAAGAAGTGAAGAAAGAAGGGGAGAAGGAAAGAAGGAAAGAAGGAAGGAAGTATGTATGCTAGGAAAGAAGAAAAGAAGGAAAAAAGAATTCCAGGAAGTATTCAAGGAAGTATTCCAGGAAGTATTCCCGGAAGTATTCCAGAAAGGAAGGAAGGTAAGAAGGAAGGAAGGTAAGAAGGAAGGAAGGTAAGAAGGAAAGAAGGAAGTATGTATTCCAGGAAGGAAGAAATGAAGGAAGGAAGTATTTCAGGAAGCATTACAGGAAGTATTCCAGGAAGTAGTCCAAAATGGAAGGACGGAAGGAAGGAAGTATTGCAGGTAGTATTCCTGAAAGGAAGGAAAGAAGCAAGGAGGGAAGGAAGGAAAGAAGTGAAGAAAGAAGGGGAGAAGGAAAGAAGGAAAGAAGGAAGGAAGTATGTATGCTAGGAAAGAAGAAAAGAAGGAAAAAAGAATTCCAGGAAGTATTCCAGGAAGTATTCCAGGAAGTAATCCAGAAAGGAAGGAAGGTAAGAAGGAAGGAAGGTAAGAAGGAAAGAAGGAAGTATGTATTCCAGGAAGGAAGAAATGAAGGAAGGAATTATTTCAGGAAGCATTACAGGAAGTATTTTAGGAAGTAGTCCAAAATGGAGGGAAGGAAGGAAGGAAGTATTGCAGGAAGTATTCCAGGAAGGAAGGAAAGAAGCAAGGAGGGAAGGAAGGAAAGAAGTTAAGAAAGAAGGGGAGTAGGAAAGAAGGAAAGAAGGAAGGAAGTATGTATGCTAGGAAAGAAGAAAAGAAGGAAAAAAGAATTCCAGGAAGTATTCCAGGAAGTATTCCAGGAAGTATTGCAGGAAGTATTCCAGAAAGGAAGGAAGGTAAGAAGGAAGGAAGGTAAGAAGGAAGGAAGGTAAGAAGGAAAGAAGGAAGTATGTATTCCAGGAAGGAAGAAATGAAGGAAGGAAGTATTTCAGGAAGCATTACAGGCTGTATTCCAGGAAGTAGTCCAAAATGGAAGGAAGGAAGGAAGAAAGGAAGGAAGTATTGCAGGAAGTATTCCAGGAAGGAAGGAAAGAAGCAAGGAGGGAAGGAAGGAAAGAAGTTAAGAAAGAAGGGGAAAGGAAAGAAGGAAAGAAGGAAGGAAGTATGTATGCAAGGAAAGAAGAAAAGAAGGAAAAAAGAATTCCAGGAAGTATTCCATAAAGTATTCCAGGAAGTATTCCAGGAAGTATTCCCGGAAGTATTCCAGAAAGGATGGAAGGTAAGAAGGAAGGAAGGTAAGAAGGAAAGAAGGAAGTATGTATTCCAGGAAGGAAGAAATGAAGGAAGGAATTATTTCAGGAAGCATTACAGTAAGTATTCCAGGAAGTAGTCCAAAATGGAAAGAAGGAAGGAAGGAAGTATTGCAGGAAGTATTCCAGGAAGGAAGGAAAGAAGCAAGGAGGGAAGGAAGGAAAGAAGTTAAGAAAGAAGGGGATTAGGAAAGAAGGAAAGAAGGAAGGAAGTATGTATGCTAGGAAAGAAGAAAAGAAGGAAAAAAGAATTCCAGGAAGTATTCCAGGAAGTATTCCAGGAAGTATTGCAGGAAGTATTCCAGAAAGGAAGGAAGGTAAGAAGGAAGGAAGGTAAGAAGGGAGGAAGGTAAGAAGGAAAGAAGGAAGTATGTATTCCAGGAAGGAAGAAATGAAGGAAGGAAGTATTTCAGGAAGCATTACAGGAAGTATTCCAGGAAGTAGTCCAAAATGGAAGGAAGGAAGGAAGAAAGGAAGGAAGTATTGCAGGAAGTATTCCAGGAAGGAAGGAAAGAAGCAAGGAGGGAAGGAAGGAAAGAAGTTAAGAAAGAAGGGGAGAAGGAAAGAAGGAAAGAAGGAAGGAAGTATGTATGCTAGGAAAGAAGAAAAGAAGGAAAAAAGAATTCCAGGAAGTATTCCAGGAAGTATTCAAGGAAGTATTCCAGGAAGTATTCCAGGAAGTATTCCAGAAAGGAAGGAAGGTAAGAAGGAAGGAAGGTAAGAGTGAAAGAAGGAAGTGTGTATTCCAGGAAGGAAGAAATGAAGGAAGGAAATATTTCAGGAAGCATTACAGGAAGTATTCCAGGAAGTAGTCCAAAATGGAAGGAAGGAAGGAAGTATTGCAGGGAGTATTCCAGGAAGGAAGGAAAGAAGCAAGGAGGGAAGGAAGGAAAGAAGTTAAGAAAGAAGGGGAGAAGGAAAGAAGGAAAGAAGGAAGGAAGTATGTATGCTAGGAAAGAAGAAAAGAAGGAAAAAAGAATTCCAGGAAGTATTCCAGGAAGTATTCCAGGAAGTATTCCAGGAAGTATTCCCGGAAGTATTCCAGAAAGGAAGGAAGGTAACAAGGAAGGAAGGTAAGAAGGAAAGAAGGAAGTATGTATTCCAGGAGGAAGAAATGAAGGAAGGAAGTATTTTAGGAAGCATTACAGGAAGTATTCCAGGAAGTAGTCCAAAATGGAAGGAAGGAAGGAAGTATTGCAGGGAGTATTCCAGGAAGGAAGGAAAGAAGCAAGGAGGGAAGGAAGGAAAGAAGTGAAGAAAGAAGGGGAGAAGGAAAGAAGGAAAGAAGGAAGGAAGTATGTATGCTAGGAAAGAAGAAAAGAAGGAAAAAAGAATTCCAGGAAGTATTCCAGGAAGTATTCCAGGAAGTATTCCAGGAAGTATTCCAGGAAGTATTCCAGAAAGGAAGGAAGGTAAGAAGGAAGGAAGGTAAGAAGGAAAGAAGGAAGTATGTATTCCAGGAAGGAAGAAATGAAGGAAGGAACTATTTCAGGAAGCATTACAGGAAGTATTCCAGGAAGTAGTCCAAAATGGAAGGAAGGATGGAAGTATTGCAGGGAGTATTCCAGGAAGGAAGGAAAGAAGCAAGGAGGGAAGGAAGGAAAGAAGTTAAGAAAGAAGGGAAGAAGAAAAGAAGGAAAGAAGGAAGGAAGTATGTATGCTAGAAAAGAAGAAAAGAAGGAAAAAAGAATTCCAGGAAGTATTCCAGGAAGTATTCCAGGAAGTATTCCCGGAAGTATTCCAGAAAGGAAGGAAGGAAAGAAGGAAGGAAGGTAAGAAGCTAAGAAGGAAGTATGTATTCCAGGAAGGAAGAAATGAAGGAAGGAAGTTTTTGAGGAAGCATTACAGGAAGTATTCCAGGAAGTAGTCCAAAATGGAAGGAAGGAAGTATTTCAGGAAGTATTCCAGGAAGGAAGGAAAGAAGCAAGGAGGGAAGGAAGGAAAGAAGTGAAGTAAGAAGGGGAGGAGGAAAGAAGGAAAGAAGAAAGGAAGTATGTATGCTAGGAAAGAAGAAAAGAAGGAAAAAAGAATTCCAGGAAGTATTCTAGGAAGTATTCCCGGAAGTATTCCAGGAAGTATTCCAGAAAGGGAGGAAGGTAAGAAGGAAGGAAGGTAAGAAGGAAAGAAGGAAGTATGTATTCCAGGAAGGAAGAAATGAAGGAAGGAAGTATTTCAGGAAGCATTAACGGAAGTATTCCAGGAAGTAGTCCAAAATGGAAGGAAGGAAGGAAGGAAGTATTGCAGGAAGTATTCCAGGAAGGAAAGAAAGAAGCAAGGAGGGAAGGAAGGAAAGAAGTTAAGAAAGAAGGGGAGAAGGAAAGAAGGAAAGAAGGAAGGAAGTATGTATGCTAGGAAAGAAGAAAAGAAGGAAAAAAGAATTCCAGGAAGTATTCCATGAAGTATTCCAGGAAGTATTATAAGAAGTATTCCCTGAAGTATTCCAGAAAGGATGGAAGGTAAGAAGGAAAGAAGGTAAGAAGGAAAGAAGGAAGTATGTATTCCAGGAAGGAAGAAATGAAGGAAGTAAATATTTCAGGAAGCATTACAGGAAGTATTCCAGGAAGTAGTCCAAAATGGAAGGAAGGAAGGAAGGAAGGAAGTATTGCAGGAAGTATTCCAGGAAGGAAGGAAAGAAGCAAGGAGGGAAGGAAGGAAAGAAGTTAAGAAAGAAGGGGAGTAGGAAAGAAGGAAAGAAGGAAGGAAGTATGTATGCTAGGAAAGAAGAAAAGAAGGAAAAAAGAATTCCAGGAAGTATTCAAGGAAGTATTCCAGGAAGTATTCCCGGAAGTATTCCAGAAAGGAAGGAAGGTAAGAAGGAAGGAAGGTAAGAAGGAAGGAAGGTAAGAAGGAAGGAAGGTAAGAAGGAAAGAAGGAAGTATGTATTTCAGGAAGGAAGAAATGAAGGAAGGAAGTATTTCAGGAAGCATTACAGGAAGTATTCCAGGAAGTAGTCCAAAATGGAGGGAAGGAAGGAAGGAAGTATTGCAGGAAGTATTCCAGGAAGGAAGGAAAGAAGCAAGGAGGGAAGGAAGGAAAGAAGTTAAGAAAGAAGGGGAGTAGGAAAGAAGGAAAGAAGGATGGAAGTATGTATGCTAGGAAAGAAGAAAAGAAGGAAAAAAGAATTCCAGGAAGTATTCCAGGAAGTATTCCAGGAAGTATTGCAGGAAGTATTCCAGAAAGGAAGGAAGGTAAGAAGGAAGGAAGGTAAGAAGGAAGGAAGGTAAGAAGGAAAGAAGGAAGTATGTATTCCAGGAATGAAGAAATGAAGGAAGGAAGTATTTCAGGAAGCATTACAGGATGTATTCCAGGAAGTAGTCCAAAATGGAAGGAAGGATGGAAGAAAGGAAGGAAGTATTGCAGGAAGTATTCCAGGAAGGAAGGAAAGAAGCAAGGAGGGAAGGAAGGAAAGAAGTTAAGAAAGAAGGGGAAAGGAAAGAAGGAAAGAAGGAAGGAAGTATGTATGCAAGGAAAGAAGAAAAGAAGGAAAAAAGAATTCCAGGAAGTATTCCATAAAGTATTCCAGGAAGTATTCCAGGAAGTATTCCCGGAAGTATTCCAGAAAGGATGGAAGGTAAGAAGGAAGGAAGGTAAGAAGGAAAGAAGGAAGTATGTATTCCAGGAAGGAAGAAATGAAGGAAGGAATTATTTCAGGAAGCATTACAGTAAGTATTCCAGGAAGTAGTCCAAAATGGAAAGAAGGAAGGAGGGAAGTATTGCAGGAAGTATTCCAGGAAGGAAGGAAAGAAGCAAGGAGGGAAGGAAGGAAAGAAGTTAAGAAAGAAGGGGAGTAGGAAAGAAGGAAAGGAGGAAGGAAGTATGTATGCTAGGAAAGAAGAAAAGAAGGAAAAAAGAATTCCAGGAAGTATTCCAGGAAGTATTCCAGGAAGTATTGCAGGAAGTATTCCAGAAAGGAAGGAAGGTAAGAAGGAAGGAAGGTAAGAAGGGAGGAAGGTAAGAAGGAAAGAAGGAAGTATGTATTCCAGGAAGGAAGAAATGAAGGAAGGAAGTATTTCAGGAAGCATTAAAGGAAGTATTCCAGGAAGTAGTCCAAAATTGAAGGAAGGAAGGAAGAAAGGAAGGAAGTATTGCAGGAAGTATTCCAGGAAGGAAGGAAAGAAGCAAGGAGGGAAGGAAGGAAAGAAGTTAAGAAAGAAGGGGAGAAGGAAAGAAGGAAAGAAGGAAGGAAGTATGTATGCTAGGAAAGAAGAAAATAAGGAAAAAAGAATTCCAGGAAGTATTCCAGGAAGTATTCAAGGAAGTATTCCAGGAAGTATTCCAGGAAGTATCCCAGAAAGGAAGGAAGGTAAGAAGGAAGAAAGGTAAGAATGAAAGAAGGAAGTGTGTATTCCAGGAAGGAAGAAATGAAGGAAGGAAATATTTCAGGAAGCATTACAGGAAGTATTCCAGGAAGTAGTCCAAAATGGAAGGAAGGAAGGAAGTATTGCAGGGAGTATTCCAGGAAGGATGGAAAGAAGCAAGGAGGGAAGGAAGGAAAGAAGTTAAGAAAGAAGGGGAGAAGGAAAGAAGGAAAGAAGGACGGAAGTATGTATGCTAGGAAAGAAGAAAAGAAGGAAAAAAGAATTCCAGGAAGTATTCCAGGAAGTATTCCAGGAAGTATTCCCGGAAGTATTCCAGGAAGTATTCCAGAAAGGAAGGAAGGCAAGAAGGAAGGAAGGTAAGACGGAAAGAAGGCAGTATGTATTCCAGGAAGGAAGAAATGAAGGAAGTAAGTATTTCAGGAAGCATTACAGGAAGTATTCCTGGAAGTAGTCCAAAATGGAAGAAAGGAAGGAAGGAAGTATTGCAGGAAGTATTCCAGGAAGGAAGGAAAGAAGCAAGTAGGGAAGGAAGGAAAGAAATTAAGAAAGAAGGGGAGTAGGAAAGAAGGAAAGAAGGAAGGAAGTATGTATGCTAGGAAAGAAGAAAAGAAGGAAAAAAGAATTCCAGGAAGTATTCAAGGAAGTATTCCAGGAAGTATTCCAGGAAGTATTCCAGAAAGTAAGGAAGGTAAGAAGGAAGGAAGATAAGAAGGAAGGAAGGTAAGAAGGAAAGAAGGAAGTATGTATTCCAGGAAGGAAGAAATGAAGGAAGGAAGTATTTCAGGAAGCATTACAGGAAGTATTCCAGGAAGTAGTCCAAAATGGAAGGAAGGAAGGAAGGAAGTATTGCAGGTAGTATTCCAGAAAGGAAGGAAATAAGCAAGGAGGGAAGGAAGGAAAGAAGTGAAGAAAGAATGAGAGAAGGAAAGAAGGAAAGAAGGAAGGAAGTATGTATGCTAGGAAAGAAGAAAAGAAGGAAAAAAGAATTCCAGGAAGTATTCCAGGAAGTATTCCAGGAAGTATTCCAGGAAGTATTCCCGGAATTGTTCCAGAAAGGAAGGAAGGTAAGAAGGAAGGAAGGTAAGAAGGAAAGAAGGAAGTGTGTATTCCAGGAAGGAAGAAATGAAGGAAGGAAGTATTTAAGGAAGCATTACAGGAAGTATTCCAGGAAGTAGTCCAAAATGGAAGGAAGGAAGGAAGTATTGCAGGGAGTATTCCAGGAAGGAAGGAAAGAAGCAAGGAGGGAAGGAAGGAAAGAAGTGAAGAAAGAAGGGGAGAAGGAAAGAAGGAAAGAAGGAAGGAAGTATGTATGCTAGGAAAGAAGAAAAGAAGGAAAAAAGAATTCCAGGAAGTCCTCCAGGAAGTATTCCAGGAAGTATTCCCGGAAGTATTCCAGGAAGTATTCCAGAAAGGAAGGAAGGTAAGAAGGAAGGAAGGTAAGACGGAAAGAAGGCAGTATGTATTCCAGGAAGGAAGAAATGAAGGAAGGAAGTATTTCAGGAAGCATTACAGGAAGTATTCCTGGAAGTAGTCCAAAATGGAAGGAAGGAAGGAAGGAAGTATTGCAGGAAGTATTCCAGGTAGGAAGGAAAGAAGCAAGGAGGGAAGGAAGGAAAGAAGTCAAGAAAGAAGGGGAGAAGGAAAGAAGGAAGGAAGGAAGGAAGTATGTATGCTAGGAAAGAAGAAAAGAAGGAAAAAAGAATTCCAGGAAGTATTCCAGGAAGTATTCCCGGAAGTATTCCAGGAAGTATTCCAGAAAGGAAGGAAGGTAAGAAGGAAGGAAGGTAAGAAGGAAAGAAGGACGTATGTATTCCAGGAAGGAAGAAATGAAGGAAGGAATTATTTCAGGAAGCATTACAGGAAGTATTCTAGGAAGTAGTCCAAAATGGAAGGAAGGATGGAAGTATTGCAGGAAGTATTCCAGGAAGGAAGGAAAGAAGCAAGGAGGGAAGGAAGGAAAGAAGTGAAGAAAGAAGGGGAGAAGGAAAGAAGGAAAGAAGGAAGGAAGTATGTATGCTAGGCAAGAAGAAAAGAAGGAAAAAAGAATTCCTGGACGTATTCCAGGAAGTATTCCAGGAAGTATTCCCGGAAGTATTCCAGGAAGTATTCCAGAAGGGAAGGAAGGTAAGAAGGAAGGAAGGTAAGAAGGAAAGAAGGTAGTATGTATTCCAGGAAGGAAGAAATGAAGGAAGGAAGTATTTCAGGAAGCATTACAGGAAGTATTCCAGGAAGTAGTCCAAAATGGAAGAAAGGAAGGAAGGAAGTATTGCAGGAAGTATTCCAGGAAAGAAGGAAAGAAGCAAGGAGGGAAGGAAGGAAAGAAGTTAAGAAAGAAGGGATGAAGGGAGCAAGGAAAGAAGGAAGGAAGTATGTATGCTAGGAAAGAAGAAAAGAAGGAAAAAAGAATTCCAGGAAGTATTCCAGGAAGTATTCCAGAAAGTATTCCAGGATGTATTCCAGGAAGTAATCCAGAAAGGAAGGAAAGTAAGAAGGAAGGAAGGCAAGAAAGAAAGAAGGAAGTATGTATTCCAGGAAGGAAGAAATGAAGGAAGGAAGTATTTCAGGAAGCATTACAGGAAGTATTCCAGGAAGTAGTCCAAAATGGAAGGAAGGAAGGAAGGAAGTATTGCAGGAAGTATTCCAGGAAGGAAGGAAAGAAGCAAGGAGGGAAGGAAGGAAAGAAGTGAAGAAAGAAGGGGAGAAGGAAAGAAGGAAAGAAGGAAGGAAGTATGTATGCTAGGAAAGAAGAAAAGAAGGAAAAAAGAATTCCAGGAAGTATTCCAGGAAGTATTCCAGGAAGTATTCCCGGAAGTATTCCAGGAAGTAATCAAGAAAGGAAGGAAGGTAAGAAGGAAGGTAGGTAAGAAGGAAAGAAGGAAGTATGTATTCCAGGAAATGAAGAAATGAAGGAAGGAAGTATTTCAGGAAGCATTACAGGAAGTATTCCAGGAAGTAGTCCAAAATGGAAGGAAGGAAGGAAGTATTGCAGGAAGTATTCCAGGAAGGAAGGAAAGAAGCAAGGAGGGAAGGAAGGAAAGAAGTGAAGAAAGAAGGGGAGAAGGAAAGAAGGAAAGAAGGAAGGAAGTATGTATGCTAGGAAAGAAGAAAAGAAGGAAAAAAGAATTCCAGGAAGTATTCCAGGAAGTATTCCAGGAAGTAATCCAGAAAGGAAGGAAGGAAAGAAGGAAGGAAGGTAAGAAGGAAAGAAGGAAGTATGTATTCCAGGAAGGAAGAAATTAAGGAAGGAAGTATTTCAGGAAGCATTACAGGAAGTACCCTAGGAAGTAGTCCAAAATGGAAGGAAGGAAGTATTGCAGGAAGTATACCAGGAACGAAGGACAGAAGCAAGGAGGGAAGGAAGGAAAGAAGTTAAGGAAGAAGGGGAGAAGTTAAGAAGGAAAGAAGGAAGGAAGTATGTAGCTCGGAAAGAAGAAAAGAAGGAAAAAAGAATTCCAGGAAGTATTCCAGGAAGTATTCCACGAAGTATTCCAGAAAGGAAGGAAGGTAAGAAGGAAGGAAGGTAAGAAGGAAAGAAGGAAGTATGTATTCCAGGAAGGAAGAAATGAAGGAAGGAAGTATTTCAGGAAGCATTACAGGAAGTATTCCAGGAAGTAGTCCAAAATGGAAGGAAGGAAGGAAGGAAGTATTGCAGGAAGTATTCCAGGAAGGAAGGAAAGAAGCAAGGAGGGAAGGAAGGAAAGAAGTTAAGAAAGAAGGGGAGTAGGAAAGAAGGAAAGAAGGAAGGAAGTATGTATGCTAGAAAAGAAGAAAAGAAGGAAAAAAGAATTTAAGGAAGTATTCCAGGAAGTATTCCAGGAAGTATTCCAGGAAGTATTCCAGAAAGGAAGGATGGTAAGAAGGAAGGAAGGTAAGAAGGACGGAAGGTAAGAAGGAAAGAAGGTAGTATGTATTCCAGGAAGGAAGAAATGAAGGAAGGAAGTATTTCAGGAAGCATTACAGGAAGTATTCCAGGAAGTAGTCCAAAATGGAAGGAAGGAAGAAAGGAAGTATTGCAGGAAGTATTCCAGGAAGGAAGGAAAGAAGCAAGGAGGGAAGGAAGGAAAGAAGTTAAGAAAGAAGGGGAGAAGGAAAGAAGGAAAGAAGGAAGGAAGTATGTATGCTAGGAAAGATGAAAAGAAGGAAAAAAAATTCCAGGAAGTATTCCATGAAGTATTCCAGGAAGTATTCCCGGAAGTATCCCCGGAAAAATTCCAGAAGGGAAGGAAGGTAAGAAGGAAGGAAGGTAAGAAGGAAAGAAGGAAGTATGTATTCCAGGAAGGAAGAAATGAAGGAAGGAAGTATTTCAGGAAGCATTACAGGAAGTATTCCAGGAAGTAGTCCAAAATGGTAGGAAGGAAGGAAGGAAGTATTGCAGGAAGTATTCCAGGAAGGAAGGAAAGAAGCAAGGAGGGAAGGAAGGAAAGAAGTTAAGAAAGAAGGGGAGAAGGAAAGAAGGAAAGAAGGAAGGAAGTATGTATGCTAGGAAAGAAGAAAAGAAGGAAAAAAGAATTCCAGGAAGTATTCCATGAAGTATTCCAGGAAGTATTCCAGGAAGTATTCCCGGAAGTATTCCAGAAAGGAAGGAAGGTAAGAAGGAATGAAGGTAAGAATGAAAGAAGGAAGTATGTATTCCAGGAAGGAAGAAATGAAGGAAGGAAGTATTTCAGGAAGCATTACAGGAAGTATTCCAGGAAGTAGTCCAAAATGGAAGGATGGAAGGAAGGAAGTATTGCAGGAAGTATTCCAGGAAGGAAGGAAAGAAGCAAGGAGGGAAGGAAGGAAAGAAGTTAAGAAAGAAGGGGAGAAGGAAAGAAGGAAAGAAGGAAGGAAGTATGTATGCTAGGCAAGAAGAAAAGAAGGAAAAAAGAATTCCTGGACGTATTCCAGGAAGTATTCCAGGAAGTATTCCCGGAAGTATTCCAGGAAGTATTCCAGAAAGGAAGGAAGGTAAGAAGGAAGGAAGGTAAGAAGGAAAGAAGGAAGTATGTATTCCAGGAAGGAAGAAATGAAGGAAGGAAGTATTTCAGGAAGCATTACAGGAAGCATTCCAGGAAGTAGTCCAAAATGGAAGGAAGGATGGAAGGAAGTATTCCAGGAAGGAAGGAAAGGAGCAAGGAGGGAAGAAAGGAAAGAAGAAAGAAGGGGAGAAGGAAAGAAGGAAAGAAGGAAGGAAGTATGTATGCTAGGAAAGAAGAAAAGAAGGAAAAAAGAATTCCAGGAAGTCCTCCAGGAAGTATTCCAGGAAGTATTCCAGAAAGGAAGGAAGGTAAGAAGGAAGGAAGGTAAGAACGAAAGAAGGAAGTATGTATTCCAGGAAGGAAGAAATGAAGGAAGGAAGTATTTCAGGAAGCATTACAGGAAGTATTCCAGGAAGTAGTCCAAAATGGAAGGAAGGAAGGAAGGAAGTATTGCAGGAAGTATTCCAGGAAGGAAGGAAAGAAGCAAGGAGGGAAGGAAGGAAAGAAGTCAAGAAAGAAGGGGAGAAGGAAAGAAGGAAAGAAGGAAGGAAGTATGTATGCTAGGAAAGAAGAAAAGAAGGAAAAAAGAATTCCAGCAAGTATTCCAGGAAGTATTCCAGGAAGTATTCCAGGAAGTATTCCAGAAAGGAAGGAAGGTAAGAAGGAAGGAAGGTAAGAAGGAAAGAAGGACGTATGTATTCCAGGAAGGAAGAAATGAAGGAAGGAATTATTTCAGGAAGCATTACAGGAAGTATTCCAGGAAGTAGTCCAAAATGGAAGGAAGGAAGGAAGTATTGCAGGAAGTATTCCAGGAAGGAAGGAAAGAAGCAAGGAGGGAAGGAAGGAAAGAAGTGAAGAAAGAAGGGGAGAAGGAAAGAACGAAAGAAGGAAGGAAGTATGTATGCTAGGAAAGAAGAAAAGAAGGAAAAAAGAATTCCAGGAAGTATTCCAGGAAGTATTCCAAGAAGTATTCCCGGAAGCATTCAAGGAAGTATTCCAGAAAGGAAGGAAGGTAAGAAGGAAGGAAGGTAAGAAGGAAAGAAGGTAGTATGTATTCCAGGAAGGAAGAAATGAAGGAAGGAAGTATTTCAGGAAGCATTACAGGAAGTATTCCATGAAGTAGTCCAAAATGGAAGGAAGGAAGGAAGGAAGTATTGCAGGAAGTATTCCAGGAAGGAAGGAAAGAAGCAAGGAGGGAAGGAAGGAAAGAAGTTAAGAAAGAAGGGGAGAAGGGAAGAAGGAAAGAAGGAAGGAAGTATGTATGCTAGGAAAGAAGAAAAGAAGGAAAAAAGAATTCCAGGAAGTATTCCCGGAAGTATTCCAAAAAGTATTCCAGGAAGTATTCCAGGAAGTAATCCAGAAAGGAAGGAAAGTAAGAAGGAAGGAAGGTAAGAAAGAAAGAAAAAAGTATGTATTCCAGGAAGGAAGAAATGAAGGAAGGAAGTATTTCAGGAATCATTACAGGAAGTATTCCAGGAAGTAGTCCAAAATGGAAGGAAGGAAGGAAGGAAGTATTGCAGGAAGTATTCCAGGAAGGAAGGAAAGAAGCAAGGAGGGAAGGAAGGAAAGAAGTGAAGAAAGAAGGGGAGAAGGAAAGAAGGAAAGAAGGAAGGAAGTATGTATGCTAGGAAAGAAGAAAAGAAGGAAAAAAGAATTCCAGGAAGTATTCCAGGAAGTATTCCAGGAAGTATTCCAGGAGATATTCCAGGAAGTATTCCAGAAAGGAAGGAAGGTAAGAAGGAAGGAAGGTAAGAAGGAAAGAAGGAAGTATGTATTCCAGGAAGGAAGAAATGAAGGAAGGAAGTATTTCAGGAAGCATTAAAGGAAGTATTCCAGGAAGTAGTCCAAAATGGAAGGAAGGAAGGAAGAAAGGAAGGAATTATTCCAGGAAGGAAGGAAAGAAGCAAGGAGGGAAGGAAAAAAAGAAGTGAAGAAAGAAGGGGAGAAGGAAAGAAGGAAAGAAGGAAGGAAGTATGTATGTCAGGAAAGAAGAAAAGAAGGAAAAAAGAATTCCAGGACGTATTCCAGGAAGTATTCCAGGAAGTAATCCAGAAAGGAAGGAAGGTAAGAAGGAAGGAAGGTAAGAAGGAAAGAAGGAAGTATGTATTCCAGGAAGGAAGAAATGAAGGAAGGAAGTATTTCAGGAAGCATTACAGGAAGTATCCTAGGAAGTAGTCCAAAATGGAAGGAAGGAAGTATTGCAGGAAGTATTCCAGGAAGGAAGGAAAGAAGCAAGGAGGGAAGGAAGGAAAGAAGTTAAGAAAGAAGGGGAGAAGTTAAGAAGGAAAGAAGGAAGGAAGTATGTAGCTCGGAAGGAAGAAAAGAAGGAAAAAAGAATTCCAGGAAGTATTCCAGGAAGTATTCCACGAAATATTCCAGGAAGTATTCCAGAAAGGAAGGAAGGTAAGAAGGAAGGAAGGTAAGAAGGAAAGAAGGAAGTATGTATTCCAGGAAGGAAGAAATGAAGGAAGGAAGTATTTCAGGAAGCATTACAGGAAGTATTCCAGGAAGTAGTCCAAAATGGAAGGAAGGAAGGAAGTATTGCAGGGAGTATTCCAGGAAGGAAGGAAAGAAGCAAGGAGGGAAGGAAGGAAAGAAGTTAAGAAAGAAGGGGAGAAGGAAAGAAGGAAAGAAGGAAGGAAGTATGTATGCTAGGAAAGAAGAAAAGAAGGAAAAAAGAATTCCAGGAAGTATTCCAGGAAGTATTCCAGGAAGTATTCCAGAAAGGAAGGAAGGTAAGAAGGAAGGAATGTAAGAAGGAAAGAAGGAAGTATGTATTCCAGGAATGAAGAAATGAAGGAAGGAAGTATTTCAGGAAGCATTACAGGAAGTATTCCAGGAAGTAGTCCAAAATGGAAGGAAGGAAGGAAGGAAGTATTGCAGGAAGTATTCCAGGTAGGAAGGAAAGAAGCAAGGAGGGAAGGAAGGAAAGAAGTTAAGAAAGAAGGGGAGAAGGAAAGAAGGAAAGAAGGAAGGAAGTATGTATGCTAGGAAAGAAGAAAAGAAGGAAAAAAGAATTCAAGGAAGTATTCCAGGAAGTATTCCAGGAAGTATTCCAGGAAGTATTCCAGAAAGGAAGGAAGGTAAGAAGGAAGGAAGGTAAGAAGGAAAGAAGGAAGTATGTATTCCAGGAAGGAAGAAATGAAGGAAGGAAGTATTTCAGGAAGCATTAAAGGAAGTATTCCAGGAAGTAGTCCAAAATGGAAGGAAGGAAGGAAGAAAGGAAGGAATTATTCCAGGAAGGAAGGAAAGAAGCAAGGAGGGAAGGAAAAAAAGAAGTGAAGAAAGAAGGGGAGAAGGAAAGAAGGAAAGAAGGAAGGAAGTATGTATGTCAGGAAAGAAGAAAAGAAGGAAAAAAGAATTCCAGGACGTATTCCAGGAAGTATTCCAGGACGTAATCCAGAAAGGAAGGAAGGTAAGAAGGAAGGAAGGTAAGAAGGAAAGAAGGAAGTATGTATTCCAGGAAGGAAGAAATGAAGGAAGGAAGTATTTCAGGAAGCATTACAGGAAGTATCCTAGGAAGTAGTCCAAAATGGAAGGAAGGAAGTATTGCAGGAAGTATTCCAGGAAGGAAGGAAAGAAGCAAGGAGGGAAGGAAGGAAAGAAGTTAAGAAAGAAGGGGAGAAGTTAAGAAGGAAAGAAGGAAGGAAGTATGTAGCTCGGAAGGAAGAAAAGAAGGAAAAAAGAATTCCAGGAAGTATTCCAGGAAGTATTCCACGAAATATTCCAGGAAGTATTCCAGAAAGGAAGGAAGGTAAGAAGGAAGGAAGGTAAGAAGGAAAGAAGGAAGTATGTATTCCAGGAAGGAAGAAATGAAGGAAGGAAGTATTTCAGGAAGCATTACAGGAAGTATTCCAGGAAGTAGTCCAAAATGGAAGGAAGGAAGGAAGTATTGCAGGGAGTATTCCAGGAAGGAAGGAAAGAAGCAAGGAGGGAAGGAAGGAAAGAAGTTAAGAAAGAAGGGGAGAAGGAAAGAAGGAAAGAAGGAAGGAAGTATGTATGCTAGGAAAGAAGAAAAGAAGGAAAAAAGAATTCCAGGAAGTATTCCAGGAAGTATTCCAGGAAGTATTCCAGAAAGGAAGGAAGGTAAGAAGGAAGGAATGTAAGAAGGAAAGAAGGAAGTATGTATTCCAGGAATGAAGAAATGAAGGAAGGAAGTATTTCAGGAAGCATTACAGGAAGTATTCCAGGAAGTAGTCCAAAATGGAAGGAAGGAAGGAAGGAAGTATTGCAGGAAGTATTCCAGGTAGGAAGGAAAGAAGCAAGGAGGGAAGGAAGGAAAGAAGTTAAGAAAGAAGGGGAGAAGGAAAGAAGGAAAGAAGGAAGGAAGTATGTATGCTAGGAAAGAAGAAAAGAAGGAAAAAAGAATTCAAGGAAGTATTCCAGGAAGTATTCCAGGAAGTATTCCAGGAAGTATTCCAGAAAGGAAGGAAGGTAAGAAGGAAGGAAGGTAAGAAGGAAAGAAGGAAGTATGTATTCCAGGAAGGAAGAAATGAAGGAAGGAAGTATTTCAGGAAGCATTACAGGAAGTATTCCAGGAAGTAGTCCAAAATGGAAGGAAGGAAGGAAGTATTGCAGGGAGTATTCCAGGAAGGATGGAAAGAAGCAAGGAGGGAAGGAAGGAAAGAAGTTAAGAAAGAAGGGGAGAAGGAAAGAAGGAAAGAAGGACGGAAGTATGTATGCTAGGAAAGAAGAAAAGAAGGAAAAAAGAATTCCAGGAAGTATTCCAGGAAGTATTCCAGGAAGTATTCCCGGAAGTATTCCAGGAAGTATTCCAGAAAGGAAGGAAGGCAAGAAGGAAGGAAGGTAAGACGGAAAGAAGGCAGTATGTATTCCAGGAAGGAAGAAATGAAGGAAGTAAGTATTTCAGGAAGCATTACAGGAAGTATTCCTGGAAGTAGTCCAAAATGGAAGAAAGGAAGGAAGGAAGTATTGCAGGAAGTATTCCAGGAAGGAAGGAAAGAAGCAAGTAGGGAAGGAAGGAAAGAAATTAAGAAAGAAGGGGAGTAGGAAAGAAGGAAAGAAGGAAGGAAGTATGTATGCTAGGAAAGAAGAAAAGAAGGAAAAAAGAATTCCAGGAAGTATTCAAGGAAGTATTCCAGGAAGTATTCCAGGAAGTATTCCAGAAAGTAAGGAAGGTAAGAAGGAAGGAAGATAAGAAGGAAGGAAGGTAAGAAGGAAAGAAGGAAGTATGTATTCCAGGAAGGAAGAAATGAAGGAAGGAAGTATTTCAGGAAGCATTACAGGAAGTATTCCAGGAAGTAGTCCAAAATGGAAGGAAGGAAGGAAGGAAGTATTGCAGGTAGTATTCCAGAAAGGAAGGAAATAAGCAAGGAGGGAAGGAAGGAAAGAAGTGAAGGAAGAATGAGAGAAGGAAAGAAGGAAAGAAGGAAGGAAGTATGTATGCTAGGAAAGAAGAAAAGAAGGAAAAAAGAATTCCAGGAAGTATTCCAGGAAGTATTCCAGGAAGTATTCCAGGAAGTATTCCCGGAATTGTTCCAGAAAGGAAGGAAGGTAAGAAGGAAGGAAGGTAAGAAGGAAAGAAGGAAGTGTGTATTCCAGGAAGGAAGAAATGAAGGAAGGAAGTATTTAAGGAAGCATTACAGGAAGTATTCCAGGAAGTAGTCCAAAATGGAAGGAAGGAAGGAAGTATTGCAGGGAGTATTCCAGGAAGGAAGGAAAGAAGCAAGGAGGGAAGGAAGGAAAGAAGTGAAGAAAGAAGGGGAGAAGGAAAGAAGGAAAGAAGGAAGGAAGTATGTATGCTAGGAAAGAAGAAAAGAAGGAAAAAAGAATTCCAGGAAGTCCTCCAGGAAGTATTCCAGGAAGTATTCCCGGAAGTATTCCAGGAAGTATTCCAGAAAGGAAGGAAGGTAAGAAGGAAGGAAGGTAAGACGGAAAGAAGGCAGTATGTATTCCAGGAAGGAAGAAATGAAGGAAGGAAGTATTTCAGGAAGCATTACAGGAAGTATTCCTGGAAGTAGTCCAAAATGGAAGGAAGGAAGGAAGGAAGTATTGCAGGAAGTATTCCAGGTAGGAAGGAAAGAAGCAAGGAGGGAAGGAAGGAAAGAAGTCAAGAAAGAAGGGGAGAAGGAAAGAAGGAAGGAAGGAAGGAAGTATGTATGCTAGGAAAGAAGAAAAGAAGGAAAAAAGAATTCCAGGAAGTATTCCAGGAAGTATTCCCGGAAGTATTCCAGGAAGTATTCCAGAAAGGAAGGAAGGTAAGAAGGAAGGAAGGTAAGAAGGAAAGAAGGACGTATGTATTCCAGGAAGGAAGAAATGAAGGAAGGAATTATTTCAGGAAGCATTACAGGAAGTATTCTAGGAAGTAGTCCAAAATGGAAGGAAGGATGGAAGTATTGCAGGAAGTATTCCAGGAAGGAAGGAAAGAAGCAAGGAGGGAAGGAAGGAAAGAAGTGAAGAAAGAAGGGGAGAAGGAAAGAAGGAAAGAAGGAAGGAAGTATGTATGCTAGGAAAGAAGAAAAGAAGGAAAAAAGAATTCCAGGAAGTATTCCAGGAAGTATTCCAGGAAGTATTCACGGAAGTATTCAAGGAAGTATTCCAGAAGGGAAGGAAGGTAAGAAGGAAGGAAGGTAAGAAGGAAAGAAGGTAGTATGTATTCCAGGAAGGAAGAAATGAAGGAAGGAAGTATTTCAGGAAGCATTACAGGAAGTATTCCAGGAAGTAGTCCAAAATGGAAGAAAGGAAGGAAGGAAGTATTGCAGGAAGTATTCCAGGAAAGAAGGAAAGAAGCAAGGAGGGAAGGAAGGAAAGAAGTTAAGAAAGAAGGGATGAAGGGAGCAAGGAAAGAAGGAAGGAAGTATGTATGCTAGGAAAGAAGAAAAGAAGGAAAAAAGAATTCCAGGAAGTATTCCAGGAAGTATTCCAGAAAGTATTCCAGGATGTATTCCAGGAAGTAATCCAGAAAGGAAGGAAAGTAAGAAGGAAGGAAGGCAAGAAAGAAAGAAGGAAGTATGTATTCCAGGAAGGAAGAAATGAAGGAAGGAAGTATTTCAGGAAGCATTACAGGAAGTATTCCAGGAAGTAGTCCAAAATGGAAGGAAGGAAGGAAGGAAGTATTGCAGGAAGTATTCCAGGAAGGAAGGAAAGAAGCAAGGAGGGAAGGAAGGAAAGAAGTGAAGAAAGAAGGGGAGAAGGAAAGAAGGAAAGAAGGAAGGAAGTATGTATGCTAGGAAAGAAGAAAAGAAGGAAAAAAGAATTCCAGGAAGTATTCCAGGAAGTATTCCAGGAAGTATTCCCGGAAGTATTCCAGGAAGTAATCAAGAAAGGAAGGAAGGTAAGAAGGAAGGTAGGTAAGAAGGAAAGAAGGAAGTATGTATTCCAGGAAATGAAGAAATGAAGGAAGGAAGTATTTCAGGAAGCATTACAGGAAGTATTCCAGGAAGTAGTCCAAAATGGAAGGAAGGAAGGAAGTATTGCAGGAAGTATTCCAGGAAGGAAGGAAAGAAGCAAGGAGGGAAGGAAGGAAAGAAGTGAAGAAAGAAGGGGAGAAGGAAAGAAGGAAAGAAGGAAGGAAGTATGTATGCTAGGAAAGAAGAAAAGAAGGAAAAAAGAATTCCAGGAAGTATTCCAGGAAGTATTCCAGGAAGTAATCCAGAAAGGAAGGAAGGAAAGAAGGAAGGAAGGTAAGAAGGAAAGAAGGAAGTATGTATTCCAGGAAGGAAGAAATGAAGGAAGGAAGTATTTCAGGAAGCATTACAGGAAGTACCCTAGGAAGTAGTCCAAAATGGAAGGAAGGAAGTATTGCAGGAAGTATACCAGGAACGAAGGACAGAAGCAAGGAGGGAAGGAAGGAAAGAAGTTAAGGAAGAAGGGGAGAAGTTAAGAAGGAAAGAAGGAAGGAAGTATGTAGCTCGGAAAGAAGAAAAGAAGGAAAAAAGAATTCCAGGAAGTATTCCAGGAAGTATTCCACGAAGTATTCCAGAAAGGAAGGAAGGTAAGAAGGAAGGAAGGTAAGAAGGAAAGAAGGAAGTATGTATTCCAGGAAGGAAGAAATGAAGGAAGGAAGTATTTCAGGAAGCATTACAGGAAGTATTCCAGGAAGTAGTCCAAAATGGAAGGAAGGAAGGAAGGAAGTATTGCAGGAAGTATTCCAGGAAGGAAGGAAAGAAGCAAGGAGGGAAGGAAGGAAAGAAGTTAAGAAAGAAGGGGAGTAGGAAAGAAGGAAAGAAGGAAGGAAGTATGTATGCTAGAAAAGAAGAAAAGAAGGAAAAAAGAATTTAAGGAAGTATTCCAGGAAGTATTCCAGGAAGTATTCCAGGAAGTATTCCAGAAAGGAAGGATGGTAAGAAGGAAGGAAGGTAAGAAGGACGGAAGGTAAGAAGGAAAGAAGGTAGTATGTATTCCAGGAAGGAAGAAATGAAGGAAGGAAGTATTTCAGGAAGCATTACAGGAAGTATTCCAGGAAGTAGTCCAAAATGGAAGGAAGGAAGAAAGGAAGTATTGCAGGAAGTATTCCAGGAAGGAAGGAAAGAAGCAAGGAGGGAAGGAAGGAAAGAAGTTAAGAAAGAAGGGGAGAAGGAAAGAAGGAAAGAAGGAAGGAAGTATGTATGCTAGGAAAGATGAAAAGAAGGAAAAAAAATTCCAGGAAGTATTCCATGAAGTATTCCAGGAAGTATTCCCGGAAGTATCCCCGGAAAAATTCCAGAAGGGAAGGAAGGTAAGAAGGAAGGAAGGTAAGAAGGAAAGAAGGAAGTATGTATTCCAGGAAGGAAGAAATGAAGGAAGGAAGTATTTCAGGAAGCATTACAGGAAGTATTCCAGGAAGTAGTCCAAAATGGTAGGAAGGAAGGAAGGAAGTATTGCAGGAAGTATTCCAGGAAGGAAGGAAAGAAGCAAGGAGGGAAGGAAGGAAAGAAGTTAAGAAAGAAGGGGAGAAGGAAAGAAGGAAAGAAGGAAGGAAGTATGTATGCTAGGAAAGAAGAAAAGAAGGAAAAAAGAATTCCAGGAAGTATTCCATGAAGTATTCCAGGAAGTATTCCAGGAAGTATTCCCGGAAGTATTCCAGAAAGGAAGGAAGGTAAGAAGGAATGAAGGTAAGAATGAAAGAAGGAAGTATGTATTCCAGGAAGGAAGAAATGAAGGAAGGAAGTATTTCAGGAAGCATTACAGGAAGTATTCCAGGAAGTAGTCCAAAATGGAAGGATGGAAGGAAGGAAGTATTGCAGGAAGTATTCCAGGAAGGAAGGAAAGAAGCAAGGAGGGAAGGAAGGAAAGAAGTTAAGAAAGAAGGGGAGAAGGAAAGAAGGAAAGAAGGAAGGAAGTATGTATGCTAGGCAAGAAGAAAAGAAGGAAAAAAGAATTCCTGGACGTATTCCAGGAAGTATTCCAGGAAGTATTCCCGGAAGTATTCCAGGAAGTATTCCAGAAAGGAAGGAAGGTAAGAAGGAAGGAAGGTAAGAAGGAAAGAAGGAAGTATGTATTCCAGGAAGGAAGAAATGAAGGAAGGAAGTATTTCAGGAAGCATTACAGGAAGCATTCCAGGAAGTAGTCCAAAATGGAAGGAAGGATGGAAGGAAGTATTCCAGGAAGGAAGGAAAGGAGCAAGGAGGGAAGAAAGGAAAGAAGAAAGAAGGGGAGAAGGAAAGAAGGAAAGAAGTAAGGAAGTATGTATGCTAGGAAAGAAGAAAAGAAGGAAAAAAGAATTCCAGGAAGTATTCCAGGAAGTATTCCAGGAAGTATTCCAGAAAGGAAGGAAGGTAAGAAGGAAGGAAGGTAAGAACGAAAGAAGGAAGTATGTATTCCAGGAAGGAAGAAATGAAGGAAGGAAGTATTTCAGGAAGCATTACAGGAAGTATTCCAGGAAGTAGTCCAAAATGGAAGGAAGGAAGGAAGGAAGTATTGCAGGAAGTATTCCAGGAAGGAAGGAAAGAAGCAAGGAGGGAAGGAAGGAAAGAAGTCAAGAAAGAAGGGGAGAAGGAAAGAAGGAAAGAAGGAAGGAAGTATGTATGCTAGGAAAGAAGAAAAGAAGGAAAAAAGAATTCCAGCAAGTATTCCAGGAAGTATTCCAGGAAGTATTCCAGGAAGTATTCCAGAAAGGAAGGAAGGTAAGAAGGAAGGAAGGTAAGAAGGAAAGAAGGACGTATGTATTCCAGGAAGGAAGAAATGAAGGAAGGAATTATTTCAGGAAGCATTACAGGAAGTATTCCAGGAAGTAGTCCAAAATGGAAGGAAGGAAGGAAGTATTGCAGGAAGTATTCCAGGAAGGAAGGAAAGAAGCAAGGAGGGAAGGAAGGAAAGAAGTGAAGAAAGAAGGGGAGAAGGAAAGAACGAAAGAAGGAAGGAAGTATGTATGCTAGGAAAGAAGAAAAGAAGGAAAAAAGAATTCCAGGAAGTATTCCAGGAAGTATTCCAAGAAGTATTCCCGGAAGCATTCAAGGAAGTATTCCAGAAAGGAAGGAAGGTAAGAAGGAAGGAAGGTAAGAAGGAAAGAAGGTAGTATGTATTCCAGGAAGGAAGAAATGAAGGAAGGAAGTATTTCAGGAAGCATTACAGGAAGTATTCCATGAAGTAGTCCAAAATGGAAGGAAGGAAGGAAGGAAGTATTGCAGGAAGTATTCCAGGAAGGAAGGAAAGAAGCAAGGAGGGAAGGAAGGAAAGAAGTTAAGAAAGAAGGGGAGAAGGGAAGAAGGAAAGAAGGAAGGAAGTATGTATGCTAGGAAAGAAGAAAAGAAGGAAAAAAGAATTCCAGGAAGTATTCCCGGAAGTATTCCAAAAAGTATTCCAGGAAGTATTCCAGGAAGTAATCCAGAAAGGAAGGAAAGTAAGAAGGAAGGAAGGTAAGAAAGAAAGAAAAAAGTATGTATTCCAGGAAGGAAGAAATGAAGGAAGGAAGTATTTCAGGAAGCATTACAGGAAGTATTCCAGGAAGTAGTCCAAAATGGAAGGAAGGAAGGAAGGAAGTATTGCAGGAAGTATTCCAGGAAGGAAGGAAAGAAGCAAGGAGGGAAGGAAGGAAAGAAGTGAAGAAAGAAGGGGAGAAGGAAAGAAGGAAAGAAGGAAGGAAGTATGTATGCTAGGAAAGAAGAAAAGAAGGAAAAAAGAATTCCAGGAAGTATTCCAGGAAGTATTCCAGGAAGTATTCCAGGAGATATTCCAGGAAGTATTCCAGAAAGGAAGGAAGGTAAGAAGGAAGGAAGGTAAGAAGGAAAGAAGGAAGTATGTATTCCAGGAAGGAAGAAATGAAGGAAGGAAGTATTTCAGGAAGCATTAAAGGAAGTATTCCAGGAAGTAGTCCAAAATGGAAGGAAGGAAGGAAGAAAGGAAGGAATTATTCCAGGAAGGAAGGAAAGAAGCAAGGAGGGAAGGAAAAAAAGAAGTGAAGAAAGAAGGGGAGAAGGAAAGAAGGAAAGAAGGAAGGAAGTATGTATGTCAGGAAAGAAGAAAAGAAGGAAAAAAGAATTCCAGGACGTATTCCAGGAAGTATTCCAGGAAGTAATCCAGAAAGGAAGGAAGGTAAGAAGGAAGGAAGGTAAGAAGGAAAGAAGGAAGTATGTATTCCAGGAAGGAAGAAATGAAGGAAGGAAGTATTTCAGGAAGCATTACAGGAAGTATCCTAGGAAGTAGTCCAAAATGGAAGGAAGGAAGTATTGCAGGAAGTATTCCAGGAAGGAAGGAAAGAAGCAAGGAGGGAAGGAAGGAAAGAAGTTAAGAAAGAAGGGGAGAAGTTAAGAAGGAAAGAAGGAAGGAAGTATGTAGCTCGGAAGGAAGAAAAGAAGGAAAAAAGAATTCCAGGAAGTATTCCAGGAAGTATTCCACGAAATATTCCAGGAAGTATTCCAGAAAGGAAGGAAGGTAAGAAGGAAGGAAGGTAAGAAGGAAAGAAGGAAGTATGTATTCCAGGAAGGAAGAAATGAAGGAAGGAAGTATTTCAGGAAGCATTACAGGAAGTATTCCAGGAAGTAGTCCAAAATGGAAGGAAGGAAGGAAGTATTGCAGGGAGTATTCCAGGAAGGAAGGAAAGAAGCAAGGAGGGAAGGAAGGAAAGAAGTTAAGAAAGAAGGGGAGAAGGAAAGAAGGAAAGAAGGAAGGAAGTATGTATGCTAGGAAAGAAGAAAAGAAGGAAAAAAGAATTCCAGGAAGTATTCCAGGAAGTATTCCAGGAAGTATTCCAGAAAGGAAGGAAGGTAAGAAGGAAGGAATGTAAGAAGGAAAGAAGGAAGTATGTATTCCAGGAATGAAGAAATGAAGGAAGGAAGTATTTCAGGAAGCATTACAGGAAGTATTCCAGGAAGTAGTCCAAAATGGAAGGAAGGAAGGAAGGAAGTATTGCAGGAAGTATTCCAGGTAGGAAGGAAAGAAGCAAGGAGGGAAGGAAGGAAAGAAGTTAAGAAAGAAGGGGAGAAGGAAAGAAGGAAAGAAGGAAGGAAGTATGTATGCTAGGAAAGAAGAAAAGAAGGAAAAAAGAATTCAAGGAAGTATTCCAGGAAGTATTCCAGGAAGTATTCCAGGAAGTATTCCAGAAAGGAAGGAAGGTAAGAAGGAAGGAAGGTAAGAAGGAAAGAAGGAAGTATGTATTCCAGGAAGGAAGAAATGAAGGAAGGAAGTATTTCAGGAAGCATTAAAGGAAGTATTCCAGGAAGTAGTCCAAAATGGAAGGAAGGAAGGAAGAAAGGAAGGAATTATTCCAGGAAGGAAGGAAAGAAGCAAGGAGGGAAGGAAAAAAAGAAGTGAAGAAAGAAGGGGAGAAGGAAAGAAGGAAAGAAGGAAGGAAGTATGTATGTCAGGAAAGAAGAAAAGAAGGAAAAAAGAATTCCAGGACGTATTCCAGGAAGTATTCCAGGAAGTAATCCAGAAAGGAAGGAAGGTAAGAAGGAAGGAAGGTAAGAAGGAAAGAAGGAAGTATGTATTCCAGGAAGGAAGAAATGAAGGAAGGAAGTATTTCAGGAAGCATTACAGGAAGTATCCTAGGAAGTAGTCCAAAATGGAAGGAAGGAAGTATTGCAGGAAGTATTCCAGGAAGGAAGGAAAGAAGCAAGGAGGGAAGGAAGGAAAGAAGTTAAGAAAGAAGGGGAGAAGTTAAGAAGGAAAGAAGGAAGGAAGTATGTAGCTCGGAAGGAAGAAAAGAAGGAAAAAAGAATTCCAGGAAGTATTCCAGGAAGTATTCCACGAAATATTCCAGGAAGTATTCCAGAAAGGAAGGAAGGTAAGAAGGAAGGAAGGTAAGAAGGAAAGAAGGAAGTATGTATTCCAGGAAGGAAGAAATGAAGGAAGGAAGTATTTCAGGAAGCATTACAGGAAGTATTCCAGGAAGTAGTCCAAAATGGAAGGAAGGAAGGAAGTATTGCAGGGAGTATTCCAGGAAGGAAGGAAAGAAGCAAGGAGGGAAGGAAGGAAAGAAGTTAAGAAAGAAGGGGAGAAGGAAAGAAGGAAAGAAGGAAGGAAGTATGTATGCTAGGAAAGAAGAAAAGAAGGAAAAAAGAATTCCAGGAAGTATTCCAGGAAGTATTCCAGGAAGTATTCCAGAAAGGAAGGAAGGTAAGAAGGAAGGAATGTAAGAAGGAAAGAAGGAAGTATGTATTCCAGGAATGAAGAAATGAAGGAAGGAAGTATTTCAGGAAGCATTACAGGAAGTATTCCAGGAAGTAGTCCAAAATGGAAGGAAGGAAGGAAGGAAGTATTGCAGGAAGTATTCCAGGTAGGAAGGAAAGAAGCAAGGAGGGAAGGAAGGAAAGAAGTTAAGAAAGAAGGGGAGAAGGAAAGAAGGAAAGAAGGAAGGAAGTATGTATGCTAGGAAAGAAGAAAAGAAGGAAAAAAGAATTCAAGGAAGTATTCCAGGAAGTATTCCAGGAAGTATTCCAGGAAGTATTCCAGAAAGGAAGGAAGGTAAGAAGGAAGGAAGGTAAGAAGGAAAGAAGGAAGTATGTATTCCAGGAAGGAAGAAATGAAGGAAGGAAGTATTTCAGGAAGCATTACAGGAAGTATTCCAGGAAGTAGTCCAAAATGGAAGGAAGGAAGGAAGTATTGCAGGGAGTATTCCAGGAAGGAAGGAAAGAAGCAAGGAGGGAAGGAAGGAAAGAAGTTAAGAAAGAAGGGGAGAAGGAAAGAAGGAAAGAAGGAAGGAAGTATGTATGCTAGAAAAGAAGAAAAGAAGGAAAAAAGAATTCCAGGAAGTATTCCAGGAAGTATTCCAGAAAGTATTCCCGGAAGTATTCCAGGAAGTAATCCAGAAAGGAAGGAAGGTAAGAAGGAAGGAAGGTAAGAAGGAAAGAAGGCAGTATGTATTCCAGGAAGGAAGAAATGGAGGAATGAAATATTTCAGGAAGCATTACAGGAAGTATTCCAGGAAGTAGTCCAAAATGGAAGGAAGGAAGGAAGGAAGTATTGCAGGAAGTATTCCAGGGAGGAAGGAAAGAAGCAAGGAGGGAAGGAAGGAAAGAAGTTAAGAAAGAAGGGGACAAGGAAAGAAGGAAAGAAGGAAGGAAGTATGTATGCTAGGAAAGGAGAAAAGAAGGAAAAAATAATTCCAGGAAGTATTCCAGGAAGTATTCCAGGAAGTATTCAAGGAAGTATTCCAGAAAGGAAGGAATGTAAGAAGGACGGAAGGTAAGAAGGAAGGAAGGTAAGAAGGAAAGAGGGAAGTATGTATTCCAGGAAGGAAGAAATGAAGGATGTAACTATTTCAGGAAGCATTACAGGAAGTATTCCAGGAAGTAGTCCAACATGGAAGGAAGGAAGGAAGGAAGTATTGCAGGTGTTATTCTAGGAAGGAAGGAAAGAAGCAAGGAGGGAAGGAAGGAAAGAAGTTAAGAAAGAAGGGGAGAAGGAAAGAAGGAAAGAAGGAAGGAAGTATGTATGCTAGGAAAGAAGAAAAGAAGGAAAAAAGAATTCCAGGAAGTATTCCAGGAAGTATTCCAGGAAGTATTTCAGGAAGTATTCCAGGAAGTAATCTAGAAAGGAAGGAAGATAAGAAGGAAGGAAGGTAAGAAGGAAAGAAGGCAGTATGTATTCCATGAAGGAAGAAATGGAGGAATGAAATATTTCAGGAAGCATTACAGGAAGTATTCCAGGAAGTAGTCCAAAATGGAAGGAAGGAAGGAAGGAAGTATTGCAGGAAGTATTCCAGGAAGGAAGGAAAGAAGCAAGGAGGGAAGGAAGGAAAGAAGTTAAGAAAGAAGGGGAGTAGGAAAGAAGGAAAGAAGGAAGGAAGTATGTTTGCTAGGAGAGGAGAAAAGAAGGAAAAAAGAATTCCAGGAAGTATTCCAGGAAGTATTCCAGGAAGTATTCCAGGAAGTATTCCCGGAAGTATTCCCGCAAGTATTCCAGAAAGGAAGGAAGGTAAGAAGGAAGGAAGGTAAGAAGGAAAGAAGGAAGTATGTATTCCAGGAAGGAAGAAATGTAGGAAGGAAGTATTTCAGGAAGCATTACAGGAAGTATTCCAGGAAGTAGTCCAAAATGGAAGGAAGGAAGGAAGTATTGCAGGAAGTATTCCAGGAAGGAAGGAAAGAAGCAAGGAGGGAAGGAAGGAAAGAAGTTAAGAAAGAAGGGGAGAAGGAAAGAAGGAAAGAAGGAAGGAAGTATGTACGCTAGGAAAGAAGAAAAGAAGGAAAAAAGAATTCCAGGAAGTATTCCAGGAAGTATTCCAGGAAGTATTCCAGAAAGGAAGGAAGGTAAGAAAGAAGGAAGGTAAGAAGGAAAGAAGGAAGTATGTATTCCAGGAAGGAAGAAATGAAAGAAGGAAGTATTTCAGGAAGCATTACAGGAAGTATTCCAGGAAGTAGTCCAAAATGGAAGGAAGGAAGGAAGGAAGTATTGCAGGAAGTATTCCAGGAAGGAAGGAAAGAAGCAAGGAGGGAAGGAAGGAAAGAAGTTAAGAAAGAAGGGGAGAAGGAAAGAAGGAAAGAAGGAAGGAAGTATGTATGCTAGGAAAGAAGAAAAGAAGGAAAAAAGAATTCCAGGAAGTATTCCAGGAAGTATTCCAGGAAGTATTCCAGAAAGGAAGGAATGTAAGAAGGACGGAAGGTAAGAAGGAAGGAAGGTAAGAAGGAAACAAGGAAGTATGTATTCCAGGAAGGAAGAAATGAAGGAAGTAACTATTTCAGGAAGCATTACAGGAAGTATTCCAGGAAGTAGTCCAAAATGGAAGGAAGGAAGGAAGGAAGTATTGCAGGTGTTATTCCAGGAAGGAAGGAAAGAAGCAAGGAGGGAAGGAAGGAAAGAAGTTAAGAAAGAAGGGGAGAAGGAAAGAAGGAAAGAAGGAAGGAAGTATGTATGCTAGGAAAGAAGAAAAGAAGGAAAAAAGAATTCCAGGAAGTATTCCAGGAAGTATTCCAGGAAGTATTTCAGGAAGTATTCCAGGAAGTAATCTAGAAAGGAAGGAAGATAAGAAGGAAGGAAGGTAAGAAGGAAAGAAGGCAGTATGTATTCCATGAAGGAAGAAATGGAGGAATGAAATATTTCAGGAAGCATTACAGGAAGTATTCCAGGAAGTAGTCCAAAATGGAAGGAAGGAAGGAAGGAAGTATTGCAGGAAGTATTCCAGGAAGGAAGGAAAGAAGCAAGGAGGGAAGGAAGGAAAGAAGTTAAGAAAGAAGGGGAGTAGGAAAGAAGGAAAGAAGGAAGGAAGTATGTTTGCTAGGAGAGGAGAAAAGAAGGAAAAAAGAATTCCAGGAAGTATTCCAGGAAGTATTCCAGGAAGTATTCCAGGAAGTATTCCCGGAAGTATTCCCGCAAGTATTCCAGAAAGGAAGGAAGGTAAGAAGGAAGGAAGGTAAGAAGGAAAGAAGGAAGTATGTATTCCAGGAAGGAAGAAATGTAGGAAGGAAGTATTTCAGGAAGCATTACAGGAAGTATTCCAGGAAGTAGTCCAAAATGGAAGGAAGGAAGGAAGTATTGCAGGAAGTATTCCAGGAAGGAAGGAAAGAAGCAAGGAGGGAAGGAAGGAAAGAAGTTAAGAAAGAAGGGGAGAAGGAAAGAAGGAAAGAAGGAAGGAAGTATGTACGCTAGGAAAGAAGAAAAGAAGGAAAAAAGAATTCCAGGAAGTATTCCAGGAAGTATTCCAGGAAGTATTCCAGAAAGGAAGGAAGGTAAGAAAGAAGGAAGGTAAGAAGGAAAGAAGGAAGTATGTATTCCAGGAAGGAAGAAATGAAAGAAGGAAGTATTTCAGGAAGCATTACAGGAAGTATTCCAGGAAGTAGTCCAAAATGGAAGGAAGGAAGGAAGGAAGTATTGCAGGAAGTATTCCAGGAAGGAAGGAAAGAAGCAAGGAGGGAAGGAAGGAAAGAAGTTAAGAAAGAAGGGGAGAAGGAAAGAAGGAAAGAAGGAAGGAAGTATGTATGCTAGGAAAGAAGAAAAGAAGGAAAAAAGAATTCCAGGAAGTATTCCAGGAAGTATTCCAGGAAGTATTCCAGAAAGGAAGGAATGTAAGAAGGACGGAAGGTAAGAAGGAAGGAAGGTAAGAAGGAAACAAGGAAGTATGTATTCCAGGAAGGAAGAAATGAAGGAAGTAACTATTTCAGGAAGCATTACAGGAAGTATTCCAGGAAGTAGTCCAACATGGAAGGAAGGAAGGAAGGAAGTATTGCAGGTGTTATTCCAGGAAGGAAGGAAAGAAGCAAGGAGGGAAGGAAGGCAAGAAGTTAAGAAAGAAGGGGAGAAGGAAAGAAGGAAAGAAGGAAGGAAGTATGTATGCTAGGAAAGAAGAAAAGAAGGAAAAAAGAATTCCAGGAAGTATTCCAGGAAGTATTCCAGGAAGTATTTAAGGAAGTATTCCAGGAAGTAATCTAGAAAGGAAGGAAGGTAAGAAGGAAGGAAGGTAAGAAGGAAAGAAGGCAGTATGTATTCCAGGAAGGAAGAAATGGAGGAATGAAATATTTCAGGAAGCATTACAGGAAGTATTCCAGGAAGTAGTCCAAAATGGAAGGAAGGAAGGAAGGAAGTATTGCAGGAAGTATTCCAGGAAGGAAGGAAAGAAGCAAGGAGGGAAGGAAGGAAAGAAGTTAAGACAGAAGGGGAGTAGGAAAGAAGGAAAGAAGGAAGGAAGTATGTATGCTAGGAAAGGAGAAAAGAAGGAAAAAAGAATTCCAGGAAGTATTCCAGGAAGTATTCCAGGAAGTATTCCAGGAAGTATTCCGGAAAGGAAGGAAGGTAAGAAGGACGGAAGGTAAGAAGGAAGGAAGGTAAGAAGGAAAGAGGGAAGTATGTATTCCAGGAAGGAAGAAATGAAGGAAGGAAGTATTTCAGGAAGCATTACAGGAAGTATTCCAGGAAGTAGTCCAAAATGGAAGGAAGGAAGGAAGGAAGGAAGGAAGGAAGGAAGGAAGGAAGGAAGGAAGGAAGGAAGGAAGGAAGGAAGGAAGGAAGGAAGGAAGGAAGGAAGGAAGGAAGGAAGGAAGGAAGGAAGGAAGGAAGGAAGGAAGGAAGGAAGGAAGGAAGGAAGGAAGGAAGGAAGGAAGGAAGGAAGGAAGGAAGGAAGGAAGGAAGGAAGGAAGGAAGGAAAGAAGCAAGGAGGGAAGGAAGGAAAGAAGTTAAGAAAGAAGGGGAGAAGGAAAGAAGGAAAGAAGGAAGGAAGTATGTATGCTAGGAAAGAAGAAAAGAAAGAAAAAAGAATTCCAGGAAGTATTCCAGGAAGTATTCCAGGAAGTATTAACGCAAGTATTCCCGCAAGTATTCCAGAAAGGAAGGAAGGTAAGAAGGAAGGAAGGTAAGAAGGAAAGAAGGAAGTATGTATTCCAGGAAGGAAGAAATGTAGGAAGGAAGTATTTCAGGAAGCATTACAGGAAGTATTCCAGGAAGTAGTCCAAAATGGAAGGAAGGAAGGAAGTATTGCAGGAAGTATTCCAGGAAGGAAGGAAAGAAGCAAGGAGGGAAGGAAGGAAAGAAGTTAAGAAAGAAGGGGAGAAGGAAAGAAGGAAAGAAGGAAGGAAGTATGTACGCTAGGAAAGAAGAAAAGAAGAAAAAAGAATTCCAGGAAGTATTCCAGGAAGTATTCCAGGAAGTATTCCAGAAAGGAAGGAAGGTAAGAAAGAAGGAAGGTAAGAAGGAAAGAAGGAAGTATGTATTCCAGGAAGGAAGAAATGAAAGAAGGAAGTATTTCAGGAAGCATTACAGGAAGTATTCCAGGAAGTAGTCCAAAATGGAAGGAAGGAAGGAAGGAAGTATTGCAGGAAGTATTCCAGGAAGGAAGGAAAGAAGCAAGGAGGGAAGGAAGGAAAGAAGTTAAGAAAGAAGGGGAGAAGGAAAGAAGGAAAGAAGGAAGGAAGTATGTATGCTAGGAAAGAAGAAAAGAAGGAAAAAAGAATTCCAGGAAGTATTCCAGGAAGTATTCCAGGAAGTATTTCCAGGAAGTATTCAGAAAGGAAGGAATGTAAGAAGGACGGAAGGTAAGAAGGAAGGAAGGTAAGAAGGAAACAAGGAAGTATGTATTCCAGGAAGGAAGAAATGAAGGAAGTAACTATTTCAGGAAGCATTACAGGAAGTATTCCAGGAAGTAGTCCAACATGGAAGGAAGGAAGGAAGGAAGTATTGCAGGTGTTATTCCAGGAAGGAAGAAAAGAAAGCAAGGAGGGAAGGAAGGAAAGAAGTTAAGAAGAAGGGGAGAAGGAATGAAGGAAAGAAGGAAGGAAGTATGTATGCTAGGAAGAAGAAAAGAAGGAAAAAAGAATTCCAGGAAGTATTCCAGGAAGTATTCCAGGAAGTATTTAAGGAAGTATTCCAGGAAGTAATCTAGAAAGGAAGGAAGGTAAGAAGGAAGGAAGGTAAGAAGGAAAGAAGGCAGTAGGTATTCCAGGAAGGAAGAAATGGAGGAATGAAATATTTCAGGAAGCATTACAGGAAGTATTCCAGGAAGTAGTCCAAAATGGAAGGAAGGAAGGAAGGAAGTATTGCAGGAAGTAATCCAGGAAGGAAGGAAGAAGCAAGGAGGGAAGGAAGGAAAGAAGTTAAGACAGAAGGGGAGTAGGAAAGAGGAAAGAAGGAAGGAAGTATGTATGCTAGGAAAGGAGAAAAGAAGGAAAAAAGAATTCCAGGAAGTATTCCAGGAAGTATTCAGGAAGTATTCCAGGAAGTATTCCGGAAAGGAAGGAAGGTAAGAAGGACGGAAGGTAAGAAGGAAGGAAGGTAAGAAGGAAGAGGGAAGTATGTATTCCAGGAAGCAAGAAATGAAGGAAGGAAGTATTTCAGGAAGCATTACAGGAAGTATTCCAGGAAGTAGTCCAAAATGGAAGGGAAGGAAGGAAGGAAGGAAGGAAGGAAGGAAGGAAGGAAGGAAGGAAGGAAGGAAGGAAGGAAGGAAGGAAGGAAGGAAGGAAGGAAGGAAGGAAGGAAGGAAGGAAGGAAGGAAGGAAGGAAGGAAGGAAGGAGGAAGGAAGGAAGGAAGGAAGGAAGGAAGGAAGGAAGGAAGGAAGGAAGGAAGGAAGGAAGGAAGGAAGGAAGGAAGGAAGGAAGGAATTCCAGGAAGGAAGGAAAGAAGCAAGGAGGGAAGGAAGGAAAGAAGTTAAGAAGAAGGGGAGAAGGAAAGAAGGAAAGAAGGAAGGAAGTATGTATGCTAGGAAAGAAGAAAAGAAAGAAAAAAGAATTCCAGGAAGTATTCCAGGAAGTATTCCAGGAAGTATTAACGCAAGTATTCCCGCAAGTATTCCAGAAAGGAAGGAAGGTAAGGATGGAAGGAAGGTAAGAGGAAAGAAGGAAGTATGTATTCCAGGAAGGAAGAAATGTAGGAAGGAAGTATTTCAGGAAGGATTACAGGAAGTATTCAGGAAGTAGTCCAAAATGGAAGGAAGGAAGGAAGTATTGCAGGAAGTATTCCAGGAAGGAAGAAAGAAGCAAGGAGGGAAGGAAGGAAAGAAGTTAAGAAAGAAGGGGAGAAGGAAAGAAGGAAGAAGGAAGGAAGTATGTACGCTAGGAAAGAAGAAAAGAAGGAAAAAAAGAATTCCAGGAAAGTATTCCAGGAAGTATTCCAGGAAGTATTCCAGAAAGGAAGGAAGGTAAGAAAGAAGGAAGGTAAGAAGGAAGAAGGAAGTATGTATTCCAGGAAGGAAGAAATGAAAGAAGGAAGTATTTCAGAAGCATTACAGGAAGTATTCCAGGAAGTAGTCCAAAATGGAAGGAAGGAAGGAAGGAAGTATTGCAGGAAGTATTCCAGGAAGGAAGGAAAGAAGCAAGGAGGGAAGGAAGGAAAGAAGTTAAGAAAGAAGGGGAGAAGGAAAGAAGGAAAGAAGGAAGAAGTATGTATGCTAGGAAAGAAGAAAAGAAGGAAAAAAGAATTCCAGGAGTATTCCAGGAAGTATTCAGGAAGTATTCCAGAAAGGAAGGAATGTAAGAAGGACGGAAGGTAAGAAGGAAGGAAGGTAAGAAGGAAACAAGGGAAGTATGTATTCCAGGAAGGAAGAAATGAAGGAAGTAACTATTTCAGAAGCATTACAGGAAGTATTCCAGGAAGTAGTCCAACATGGAAGGAAGGAAGGAAGGAGTATTGCAGGTGTTATTCCCAGGAAGGAAGGAAAGAAGCAAGGAGGGAAGGAAGGAAAGAAGTTAAGAAAGGAAGGGGAGAAGGAAAGAAGGAAAGAAGGAAGGAAGTATGTATGCTAGGAAAGAAGAAAAGAAGGAAAAAGAATTCCAGGAAGTATTCCAGGAAGTATTCCAGGAAGTATTTCAGGAAAGTATTCCAGGAAGTAATCTAGAAAGGAAGGAAGATAAGAAGGAAGGAAAGGTAAGAAGGAAAGAAGGCAGTATGTATTCCATGAAGGAAGAAATGGAGGAATGAAATATTTCAGGAAGCATTACAGGAAGTATTCCAGGAAGTAGTCCAAAATGGAAGGAAGGAAGGAAGGAAGTATTGCAGGAAGTATTCCAGGAAGGAAGGAAAGAAGCAAGGAGGGAAGGAAGGAAAGAAGTTAAGAAAGAAGGGGAGTAGGAAAGAAGGAAAGAAGGAAGGAAGTATGTTTGCTAGGAGAGGAGAAAAGAAGGAAAAAAGAATTCCAGGAAGTATTCCAGGAAGTATTCCAGGAAGTATTCCAGGAATTATTCCCGGAAGTATTCCCGCAAGTATTCCAGAAAGGAAGGAAGGTAAGAAGGAAGGAAGGTAAGAAGGAAAGAAGGAAGTATGTATTCCAGGAAGGAAGAAATGTAGGAAGGAAGTATTTCAGGAAGCATTACAGGAAGTATTCCAGGAAGTAGTCCAAAATGGAAGGAAGGAAGGAAGTATTGCAGGGAAGTATTCCAGGAAGGAAGGAAAGAAGCAAGGAGGAAAGGAAGGAAAGAAGTTAAGAAAGAAGGGGAGAAGGAAAGAAGGAAAGAAGGAAGGAAGTATGTACGCTAGGAAAGAAGAAAAGAAGGAAAAAAGAATTCCAGGAAGTATTCCAGGAAGTATTCCAGGAAGTATTCCAGAAAGGAAGGAAGGTAAGAAAGAAGGAAGGTAAGAAGGAAAGAAGGAAGTATGTATTCCAGGAAGGAAGAAATGAAAGAAGGAAGTATTTCAGGAAGCATTACAGGAAGTATTCCAGGAAGTAGTCCAAAATGGAAGGAAGGAAGGAAGGAAGTATTGCAGGAAGTATTCCAGGAAGGAAGGAAAGAAGCAAGGAGGGAAGGAAGGAAAGAAGTGAAGAAAGAAGGGGAGAAGGAAAGAAGGAAAGAAGGAAGGAAGTATGTATGCTAGGAAGAAGAAAAGAAGGAAAAAAGAATTCCAGGAAGTATTCCAGGAAGTATTCCAGGAAGTATTCCAGAAAGGAAGGAATGTAAGAAGGACGGAAGGTAAGAAGGAAGGAAAGGTAAGAAGGAAACAAGGAAGTATGTATTCCAGGATAGGAAGAAATGAAGGAAGGAAGTATTTCAGGAAGCATTACAGGAAGTATTCCAGGAAGTAGTCCAACATGGAAGGAAGGAAGGAAGGAAGTATTGCAGGTGTTATTCCAGGAAGGAAGGAAAGAAGCAAGGAGGGAAGGAAGGCAAGAAGTTAAGAAAGAAGGGGAGAAGGAAAGAAGGAAAGAAGGAAGGAAGTATGTATGCTAGGAAAGAAGAAAAGAAGGAAAAAAAAATTCCAGGAAGTATTCCAGGAAGTATTCCAGGAAGTATTTAAGGAAGTATTCCAGGAAGTAATCTAGAAAGGAAGGAAGGTAAGAAGGAAGGAAGGTAAGAAGGAAAGAAGGCAGTATGTATTCCAGGAAGGAAGAAATGGAGGAATGAAATATTTCAGGAAGCATTACAGGAAGTATTCCAGGAAGTAGTCCAAAATGGAAGGAAGGAAGGAAGGAAGTATTGCAGGAAGTATTCCAGGAAGGAAGGAAAGAAGCAAGGAGGGAAGGAAGGAAAGAAGTTAAGACAGAAGGGGAGTAGGAAAGAAGGAAAGAAGGAAGGAAGTATGTATGCTAGGAAAGGAGAAAAGAAGGAAAAAAGAATTCCAGGAAGTATTCCAGGAAGTATTCCAGGAAGTATTCCAGGAAGTATTCCGGAAAGGAAGGAAGGTAAGAAGGACGGAAGGTAAGAAGGAAGGAAGGTAAGAAGGAAAGAGGGAAGTATGTATTCCAGGAAGGAAGAAATGAAGGAAGGAAGTATTTCAGGAAGCATTACAGGAAGTATTCCAGGAAGTAGTCCAAAATGGAAGGAAGGAAGGAAGGAAGGAAGGAAGGAAGGAAGGAAGGAAGGAAGGAAGGAAGGAAGGAAGGAAGGAAGGAAGGAAGGAAGGAAGGAAGGAAGGAAGGAAGGAAGGAAGGAAGGAAGGAAGGAAGGAAGGAAGGAAGGAAGGAAGGAAGGAAGGAAGGAAGGAAGGAAGGAAGGAAGGAAGGAAGGAAGGAAGGAAGGAAGGAAGGAAGGAAGGAAGGAAGGAAGGAAGGAAGGAAGGAAGGAAGGAAGGATTCCAGGAAGGAAGGAAAGAAGCAAGGAGGGAAGGAAGGAAAGAAGTTAAGAAAGAAGGGGAGAAGGAAAGAAGGAAAGAAGGAAGGAAGTATGTATGCTAGGAAAGAAGAAAAGAAAGAAAAAAGAATTCCAGGAAGTATTCCAGGAAGTATTCCAGGAAGTATTAACGCAAGTATTCCCGCAAGTATTCCAGAAAGGAAGGAAGGTAAGAAGGAAGGAAGGTAAGAAGGAAAGAAGGAAGTATGTATTCCAGGAAGGAAGAAATGAAGGAAGGAATTATTTCAGGAAGCATTACAGGAAGTATTCCAGGAAGTAGTGCAAAATGGAAGGAAGGAAGGAAGTATTGCAGGAAGTATTCAAGGAAGGAAGGAAAGAAGCAAGGAGGGAAGGAAGGAAAGAAGTGAAGAAAGAAGGGGAGAAGGAAAGAAGGAAAGAAGGAAGGAAGTATGTATGCTAGGAAAGAAGAAAAGAAGGAAAAAAGAATTCCAGGAAGTATTCCAGGAAGTATTCCAGGAAGTATTCCAGGAAGTAATCCAGAAAGGAAGGAAGGTAAGAAGGAAGGAAGGTAAGAAGGAAAGAAGGAAGTATGTATTCCAGGAAGGAAGAAATGAAGGAAGGAAGTATTTCAGGAAGCATTACAGGAAGTATTCCAGGAAGTAGTCCAAAATGGAAGGAAGGAAGGAAGGAAGGAAGTATTGCAGGAAGTATTCCAGGAAGGAAGGAAAGAAGCAAGGAGGGAAGGAAGGAAAGAAGTGAAGAAAGAAGGGGAGAAGGAAAGAAGGAAAGAACTAAGGAAGTATGTATGCTAGGAAAGAAGAAAAGAAGGAAAAAAAAAATTCCAGGAAGTATTCCAGGAAGTATTCCAGGTAGTATTCCCGGAAGTATTCCAGGAAGTATTCCAGAAAGGAAGGAAGGTAAGAAGGAAGGAAGGTAAGAAGGAAAGAAGGAAGTATGTATTCCAAGAAGGAAGAAATGAAGGAAGGAAGTATTTCAGGAAGCATTACAGGTAGTATTCCAGGAAGTAGTCCAAAATGGAAGGAAGGAAGGAAGGAAGTATTGCAGGAAGTATTCCAGGTAGGAAGTAAAGAAGCAAGGAGGGAAGGAAGGAAAGAAGTTAAGAAAGAAGGGGAGAAGGAAAGAAGGAAAGAAGGAAGGAAATACGTATGCTAGGAAAGAAGAAAAGAAGGAAAAAAGAATTCCAGGAAGTATTCCAGGAAGTATTCCAGGAAGTATTCCAGGAAGTAATCCAGAAAGGAAGGAAGGTAAGAAGGAAGGAAGGTATGAAGGGAAGAAGGAAGTATGTATTCCAGGAAGGAAGAAATGAAGGAAGGAAGTATTTCAGGAAGCATTACAGGAAGTATTCCAGGAAGTAGTCCAAAATGGAAGGAAGGAAGGAAGAAAGGAAGGAAGTATTGCAGGAAGTATTCCAGGAAGGAAGGAAAGAAGCAAGGAGGGAAGGAAGGAAAGAAGTTAAGAAAGAAGGGGAGAAGGAAAGAAGGAAAGAAGGAAGGAAGTATGTAGCTAGGAAAGAAGAAAAAATGGAAAAAAGAATTCCAGGAAGTATGCCAGGGAGTATTCCAGGAAGTATTCCAGAAAGGAAGGAAGGTAAGAAGGAAGGAAGGTAAGAAGGAAAGAAGGAAGTATGTATTCCAGGAAGGGAAGAAATGAAGGAAGGAAGTATTTCAGGAAGCATTACAGGAAGTATTCCAGGAAGTAGTCCAAAATGGAAGGAAGGAAGGAAGTATTGCAGGGAGTATTCCAGGAAGGAAGGAAAGAAGCAAGGAGGGAAGGAAGGAAAGAAGTGAAGAAAGAAGGGGAGAAGGAAAGAAGGAAAGAAGGAAGGAAGTATGTATGCTAGAAAAGAAGAAAAGAAGGAAAAAAGAATTCCAGGAAGTATTCCAGGAAGTATTCCAGGGAAGTATTCCAGGAAGTATTCCAGAAAGGAAGGAAGGTAAGAAGGAAGGAAGGTAAGAAGGAAGGAAGGTAAGAAGGAAAGAAGGAAGTATATATTCCAGGAAGGAAGAAATGAAGGAAGGAAGTATTTCAGGAAGCATTACAGGAAGTATTCCAGGAAGTAGTCCAAAATGGAAGGAAGGAAGGAAGGAAGGAAGTATTGCAGGAAGTATTCCAGGAAGGAAGGAAAGAAGCAAGGAGGGAAGGAAGGAAAGAAGTGAAGAAAGACAGGGGAGAAGGAAAGAAGGAAAGAAGGAAGGAAGTATGTATGCTAGGAAAGAAGAAAAGAAGGAAAAAAGAATTCCAGGAAGTATTCCAGGAAGTATTCCAGGAAGTATTCCAGAAAGGAAGGAAGGTAAGAAGGAAGGAATGTAAGAAGGAAAGAAGGAAGTATGTATTCCAGGAATGAAGAAATGAAGGAAGGAAGTATTTCAGGAAGCATTACAGGAAGTATTCCAGGAAGTAGTCCAAAATGGAAGGAAGGAAGGAAGGAAGTATTGCAGGAAGTATTCCAGGTAGGAAGGAAAGAAGCAAGGAGGGAAGGAAGGAAAGAAGTTAAGAAAGAAGGGGAGAAGGAAAGAAGGAAAGAAGGAAGGAAGTATGTATGCTAGGAAAGAAGAAAAGAAGGAAAAAAGAATTCAAGGAAGTATTCCAGGAAGTATTCCAGGAAGTATTCCAGGAAGTATTCCAGGAAGTATTCCAGAAAGGAAGGAAGGTAAGAAGGAAGGAAGGTAAGAAGGAAAGAAGGAAGTATGTATTCCAGGAAGGAAGAAATGAAGGAAGGAAGTATTTCAGGAAGCATTACAGGAAGTATTCCAGGAAGTAGTCCAAAATGGAAGGAAGGAAGGAAGTATTGCAGGGAGTATTCCAGGAAGGAAGGAAAGAAGCAAGGAGGGAAGGAAGGAAAGAAGTGAAGAAAGAAGGGGAGAAGGAAAGAAGGAAAGAAGGAAGGAAGTATGTATGCTAGGAAAGAAGAAAAGAAGGAAAAAAGAATTCCAGGAAGTATTCCAGGAAGTATTCCAGAAAGTATTCCAGAAAGGAAGGAAGGTAAGAAAGAAGGAAGGTAAGAAGGAAAGAAGGAAGTATGTATTCCAGGAAGGAAGAAATGAAAGAAGGAAGTATTTCAGGAAGCATTACAGGAAGTATTCCAGGAAGTAGTCCAAAATGGAAGGAAGGAAGGAAGGAAGTATTGCAGGAAGTATTCCAGGAAGGAAGGAAAGAAGCAAGGAGGGAAGGAAGGAAAGAAGTTAAGATAGAAGGGGAGTAGGAAAGAAGGAAAGAAGGAAGGAAGTATGTATGCTAGGAAAGAAGAAAAGAAGGAAAAAAGAATTCCAGGAAGTATTCCAGGAAGTATTCCAGGAAGTATTCCAGGAAGTATTCCAGAAAGGAAGGAATGTAAGAAGGACGGAAGGTAAGAAGGAAGGAAGGTAAGAGGGAAACAAGGAAGTATGTATTCCCGGAAGGAAGAAATGAAGGAAGTAACTATTTCAGGAAGCATTACAGGAAGTATTCCTGGAAGTAGTCCAACATGGAAGGAAGGAAGTATTGCAGGAAGTATTCAAGGAAGGAAGGAAAGAAGCAAGGAGGGAAGGAAGGAAAGAAGTTAAGAAAGAAGGGGAGAAGGAAAGAAGGAAAGAAGGAAGGAAGTATGTATGCTAGGAAAGAAGAAAAGAAGGAAAAAAGAATTCCAGGAAGTATTCCAGGAAGTATTCCAGGAAGTATTTCAGGAAGTATTCCAGGAAGTAATCTAGAAAGGAAGGAAGGTAAGAAGGAAGGAAGGTAAGAAGGAAAGAAGGCAGTATGTATTCCAGGAGGGAAGAAATGGAGGAATGAAATATTTCAGGAAGCATTACAGGAAGTATTCCAGGAAGTAGTCCAAAATGGAAGGAAGGAAGGAAGGAAGTATTGCAGGAGGTATTCCAGGAAGGAAGGAAAGAAGCAAGGAGGGAAGGAAGGAAAGAAGGAAAGAAAGAAGGGGAGAAGGAAAGAAGGAAAGAAGGAAGGAAGTATGTATGCTAGGAAAGAAGAAAAGAAGGAAAAAAGAATTCCAGGAGTATTCCAGGAAGTATTCCCGGAAGTATTCCAGGAAGTATTCCAGAAAGGACGGAAGGTAAGAAGGAAGGAAGGTAAGAAGGAAACAAGGAAGTATGTATTCCAGGAAGGAAGAAATGAAGGAAGGAAGTATTTCAGGAAGCATTACAGGAAGTATTCCAGGAAGTAGTCCAAAATGGAAGGAAGGAAGGAAGGAAGGAAGTATTGCAGGGAGTATTCCAGGAAGGAAGGAAAGAAGCAAGGAGGGAAGGAAGGAAAGAAGTGAAGAAAGAAGGGGAGAAGGAAAGAAGGAAAGAAGGAAGGAAGTATGTATGCTAGAAAAGAAGAAAAGAAGGAAAAAAGAATTCCAGGAAGTATTCCAGGAAGTATTCCAGAAAGGAAGGAAGGTAAGAAGGAAGGAAGGTAAGAAGGAAGGAAGGTAAGAAGGAAAGAAGGAAGTATGTATTCCAGGAAGGAAGAAATGAAGGAAGGAAGTCTTTCAGAAAGCATTACAGGAAGTATTCCAGGAAGTAGTCCAAAATGGAAGGAAGGAAGGAAGGAAGTATTGCAGGAAGTATTCCAGGAAGGAAGGAAAGAAGCAAGGAGGGAAGGAAGGAAAGAAGTTAAGAAAGAAGGGGAGAAGGAAAGAAGGAAAGAAGGAAGGATGTATGTATGCTAGGAAAGAAGAAAAGAAGGAAAAAAGAATTCCAGGAAGTATTCCAGGAGGTATTCCAGGAAGTATTCCAGGAAGTATTCCAGAAAGGAAGGAAGGTAAGAAGGAAGGAAGGTAAGAAGGAAAGAAGGAAGTATGTATTCCAGGAAGGAAGAAATGAAGGAAGGAAGTATTTCAGGAAGCATTACAGGAAGAATTCCAGGAAGTAGTCCAAAATGGAAGGAAGGAAGGAAGGAAGTATTGCAGGAAGTATTCCAGGAAGGAAGGAAAGAAGCAAGGAGGGAAGGAAGGAAAGAGGTTAAGAAAGAAGGGGAGAAGGAAAGAAGGAAAGAAGGAAGGAAGTATGTATGCTAGCAAAGAAGAAAAGAAGGAAAAAAGAATTCCAGGAAGTATTCCAGGAAGTATTCCAGGAAGTATTCCAGGAAGTATTCCCGCAAGTATTCCAGAACGGAAGGAAGGTAAGAAGGAAGGAAGGTAAGAAGGAAAGAAGGAAGTATGTATTCCAGGAAGGAAGAAATGACGGAAGGAAGTATTTCAGGAAGCATTACAGGAAGTATTCCAGGAAGTAGTCCAAAATGGAAGGAAGGAAGGAAGTATTGCAGGGAGTATTCCAGGAAGGAAGGAAAGAAGCAAGGAGGGAAGGAAGGAAGGAAGTGAAGAAAGGAGGGGAGAACGAAAGAAGGAAAGAAGGAAGGAAGTACGTATGCTAGGAAAGAAGAAAAGAAGGAAAAAAGAATTCCAGGAAGTATTCCAGGAAGTATTCCAGGAAGTATTCCAGGAAGTATTCCAGAAAGGAAGGAAGGTAAGAAGGAAGGAAGGTAAGAAGGAAAGAAGGAAGTATGTATTCCAGGAAGGAAGAAATGAAGGAAGGAAGTATGTCAAGAAGCATTACAGGAAGTATTCCAGGAAGTAGTCCAAAATGGAAGGAAGGAAGGAAGTATTGCAGGAAGTATTCCTGGAAGGAAGGAAAGAAGCATGGAGGGAAGGAAGGAAAGAAGTTAAGAAAGAAGGGGAGAAGGAAAGAAGGAAAGAAGGAAGGAAGTATGTATGCTAGGAAAGAAGAAAAGAAGGAAAAAAGAATTCCAGGAAGTATTCCAAGTAGTATTCCAGGAAGTATTCCAGAAAGGAAGGAAGGTAAGAAGGAAGGAAGGTAAGAAGGAAAGAAGGAAGTATGTATTCCAGGAAGGAAGAAATGAAGGAAGGAAGTATTTCAGGAAGCATTACAGGAAGTATTCCAGGAAGTAGTCCAAAATGGAAGGAAGGAAGGAAGGAAGTATTGCAGGAAGTATTCCAGGAACGAAGGAAAGAAGCAAGGAGGGAAGGAAGGAAAGAAGTGAAGAAAGAAGGGGAGAAGGAAAGAAGGAAAGAAGGAAGGAAGTATGTATGCTAGGAAAGAAGAAAAGAAGGAAAAAAGAATTTCAGGAAGTATTCCAGGAAGTATTCCCGGAAGTATTCCCGGAAGTATTCCAGAAAGGAAGGAAGGTAAGAAGGAAGGAAGGTAAGAAGGAAAGAAGGAAGTATGTATTCCAGGAAGGAAGAAATGAAGGAAGGAAGTATTTCAGGAAGCATTACAGGAAGTATTCCAGGAAGTAGTCCAAAATGGAAGGAAGGAAGGAAGGAAGTATTGCAGGAAGTATTCCAGGAAGGAAGGAAAGAAGCAAGGAGGGAAGGAAGGAAAGAAGTGAAGAAAGAAGGGGAGAAGGAAAGAAGGAAAGAAGGAAGGAAGTATGTATGCTAGGAAAGAAGAAAAGAAAGAAAAAAGAATTCCAGGAAGTATTCCATGAAGTATTCCAGGAAGTATTCCAGGAAGTATTCCCGGAAGTATTCCACAAAGGAAGGTAGGTAAGAAGGAAGGAAGGTAAGAAGGAAAGAAGGAAGTATGTATTCCAGGAAGGAAGAAATGAAGGAAGGATGTGTTTCAGGAAGCGTTACAGGAAGTATTCCAGGAAGTAGTCCAAAATAGAAGGAAGGAAGGAAGGAAGGAAGGAAGTATTGCAGGAAGTATTCCAGGAAGGAAGGAAAGAAGCAAGGAGGGAAGGAAGGAAAGAAGTGAAGAAAGAAAGGGAGAAGGAAAGAAGGAAAGAAGGAAGGAAGTATATATGCTAGGAAAGAAGAAAAGAAGGAAAAAATAATTCCAGGAAGTATTCCAGGAAGTATTCCAGGAAGTATTCCCCGAAGTATTCCAGGAAGTATTGCAGAAAGGAAGGAAGGTAAGAAGGAATGAAGGTAAGAAGGAAAGAAGGAAGTATGTATTCCAGGAAGGAAGAAATGAAGGAAGTAAGTATTTCAGGAAGCATTACAGGAAGTATTCCAGGAAGTAGTCCAAAATGGAAGGAAGGAAGGAAGTATTGCAGGGAGTACTCCAGGAACGAAGGAAAGAAGCAAGGAGGGAAGGAAGGAAAGAAGTTAAGAAAGAAGGGGAGAAGGAAAGAAGGAAAGAAGGAAGGAAGTATGTATGCTAGGAAAGAAGAAAAGAAGGAAAAAAGAATTCCAGGAAGTATTCCAGGAAGTATTCCAGGAAGTATTCCAGAAAGGAAGGAAGGTAAGAAGGAAGGAAGGTAAGAAGGAAAGAAGGCAGTATGTATTCCAGGAAGGAAGAAATGGAGGAATGAAATATTTCAGGAAGCATTACAGGAAGTATTCCAGGAAGTAGTCCAAAATGGAAGGAAGGAAGGAAGGAAGTATTGCAGGAGGTATTCCAGGAAGGAAGGAAAGAAGCAAGGAGGGAAGGAAGGAAAGAAGTTAAGAAAGAAGGGGAGAAGGAAAGAAGGAAAGAAGGAAGGAAGTATGTATGCTAGGAAAGAAGAAAAGAAGGAAAAAAGAATTCCAGGAAGTATTCCAGGAAGTATACCCGGAAGTATTCCAGAAAGGAAGGAAGGTAAGAAGGAAGGAAGGTAAGAAGGAAAGAAGGAAGTATGTATTCCAGGAAGGAAGAAATGAAGGAAGGAAGTATTTCAGGAAGCATTACAGGAAGTATTCCAGGAAGTAGTCCAAAATGGAAGGAAGGAAGGAAGTATTGCAGGGAATATTCCAGGAAGGAAGGAAAGAAGCAAGGAGGGAAGGACGGAAAGAAGTTAAGTAAGAAGGGGAGAAGGAAAGAAGGAAAGAAGGAAGGAAGTATGTATGCTAGGAAAGAAGAAAAGAAGGAAAAAAGAATTCCAGGAAGTATTCCAGGAAGTATTCCTGGAAGTATTCCCCGAAGTATTCCCGCAAGTATTCCAGAAAGGAAGGAAGGTAAGAAGGAAGGAAGGTAAGAAGGAAAGAAGGAAGTATGTATTCCAGGAAGGAAGAAATGAAGGAAGGAAGTATTTCAGGAAGCATTACAGGAAGTATTCCAGGAAGTAGTCCAAAATGGAAGGAAGGAAGGAAGTATTGCAGGGAATATTCCAGGAAGGAAGGAAAGAAGCAAGGAGGGAAGGATGGAAAGAAGTTAAGTAAGAAGGGGAGAAGGAAAGAAGGAAAGAAGGAAGGATGTATGTATGCTAGGAAAGAAGAAAAGAAGGAAAAAAGAATTCCAGGAAGTATTCCAGGAAGTATTCCAGGAAGTATTCCAGAAAGGAAGGAAGGTAAGAAGGAAGGAAGGTAAGAAGGAAAGAAGGAAGTATGTATTCCAGGGAAGGAAGAAATGAAGGAAGGAAGTATTTCAGGAAGCATTACAGGAAGTATTCCAGGAAGTAGTCCAAAATGGAAGGAAGGAAGGAAGGAAGTATTGCAGGAAGTATTCCAGGAAGGAAGAAAAGAAGCAAGGAGGGAAGGAAGGAAAGAAGTGAAGAAAGAAAGGGAGAAGGAAAGAAGGAAAGAAGGAAGGAAGTATGTATGCTAGGAAAGAAGAAAAGAAGGAAAAAAGAATTCCAGGAAGTATTCCAGGAAGTATACCCGGAAGTATTCCAGAAAGGAAGGAAGGTAAGAAGGAAGGAAGGTAAGAAGGAAAGAAGGAAGTATGTATTCCAGGAAGGAAGAAATGAAGGAAGGAAGTATTTCAGGAAGCATTACAGGAAGTATTCCAGGAAGTAGTCCAAAATGGAAGGAAGGAAGGAAGGAAGTATTGCAGGAAGTATTCCAGGAAGGAAGAAAAGAAGCATGGAGGGAAGGAAGGAAAGAAGTGAAGAAAGAAGGGGAGAAGGAAAGAAGGAAAGAAGGAAGGAAGTATGTATGCTAGGAAAGAAGAAAAGAAGGAAAAAAGAATTCCAGGAAGTATTCCAGGAAGTATTCCCGCAAGTATTCCCCGAAGCATTCCAGGAAGTATTCCAGGAAAGGGAGGAAGGTAAGAAGGAAAGAAGGTAAAAAGGAAAGAAGGAAGTATGTATTCCCGGTAGGAAGAAATGAAGGAAGAACTATTTCAGGAAGCATTAGAGCAAGTATTCCAGGAAGTAGCCCAAAATGGAAGGAAGGAAGGAAGGAAGAAGGAAGGAAGGAAGAGGAAGGAAGGAAGGAAGGAAGGAAGGAAGGGAAGGAAGGAAGGAAGGAAGGAAGGAAGGAAGGAAAGGAAGGAAGGAAGGAAGGAAGGAAGGAAGGAAGAAGGAAGGAAGGAAGGAAGGAAGAAGGAAGGAAGGAAGGAAGGAAGAGAAGGAAGGAAGGAAGGAAAGAAGGAAGGAAGGAAGGAAGGAAGGAAGGAAGGAAGGAAGGAAGGAAGGAAGGAAGGAAGGAAGGAAGGAAGGAAGGAAGGAAGGAAGGAAAGAAGGAAGGAAGGAAGGAGAGGAAAGGAAGGAAGGAAGGAAGGAAGGAAGGAAGGAAGGAAGGAAGGAAGGAAGGAAGGAAGGAAGGAAGGAAGGAAGGAAGGAAGGAAGGAAGGAAGGAAGGAAGGAAGGAAAGAAGGAAGGAAGGAAGTATGTATTCCAGGAAGGAAGAAATGAAGGAAGTAAGTATTTCAGGAAGCATTACAGGAAGTATTCCAGGAAGTAGTCCAAAAATGGAAGGAAGGAAGGAAGTATTGCAGGGAGTACTCCAGGAACGAAGGAAAGAAGCAAGGAGGGAAGGAAGGAAAGAAGTTAAGAAAGAAGGGGAGAAGGAAAGAAGGAAAGAAGGAAGGAAGTATGTATGCTAGAAAGAAGAAAAGAAGGAAAAAAGAATTCCAGGAAGTATTCCAGGAAGTATTCCAGGAAGTATTCCAGAAAGGAAGGAAGGTAAGAAGGAAGGAAGGTAAGAAGGAAAGAAGGCAGTTATGTATTCCAGGAAGGAAGAAATGGAGGAATGAAATATTTCAGGAAGCATTACAGGAAGTATTCCAGGAAGTAGTCCAAAATGGAAGGAAGGAAGGAAGGAAGTATTGCAGGAGGTATTCCAGGAAGGAAGGAAAGAAGCAAGGAGGGAAGGAAGGAAAGAAGTTAAGAAAGAAGGGAGAAGGAAAGAAGGAAAGAAGGAAGGAAGTATGTATGCTAGGAAAGAAGAAAAGAAGGAAAAAAGAATTCCAGGAAGTATTCCAGGAAGTATACCCGGAAGTATTCCAGAAAGGAAGGAAGGTAAGAAGGAAGGAAGGTAAGAAGGAAAGAAGGAAGTATGTATTCCAGGAAGGAAGAAATGAAGGAAGGAAGTATTTCAGGAAGCATTACAGGAAGTATTCCAGGAAGTAGTCCAAAATGGAAGGAAGGAAGGAAGTATTGCAGGGGAATATTCCAGGAAGGAAGGAAAGAAGCAAGGAGGGAAGGACGGAAAGAAGTTAAGTAAGAAGGGGAGAAGGAAAGAAGGAAAGAAGGAAGGAAGTATGTATGCTAGGAAAGAAGAAAAGAAGGAAAAAAGAATTCCAGGAAGTATTCCAGGAAGTATTCCTGGAAGTATTCCCCGAAGTATTCCGCAAGTATTCCAGAAAGGAAGGAAGGTAAGAAGGAAGGAAGGTAAGAAGGAAAGAAGGAAGTATGTATTCCAGGAAGGAAGAAATGAAGGAAGGAAGTATTTCAGGAAGCATTACAGGAAGTATTCCAGGAAGTAGTCCAAAATGGAAGGAAGGAAGGAAGTATTGCAGGGAATATTCCAGGAAGGAAGGAAAGAAGCAAGGAGGGAAGGATGGAAAGAAGTTAAGTAAGAAGGGGAGAAGGAAAGAAGGAAAGAAGGAAGGATGTATGTATGCTAGGAAAGAAGAAAAGAAGGAAAAAAGAATTCCAGGAAGTATTCCAGGAAGTATTCCAGGAAGTATTCCAGAAAGGAAGGAAGGTAAGAAGGAAGGAAGGTAAGAAGGAAAGAAGGAAGTATGTATTCCAGGAAGGAAGAAATGAAGGAAGGAAGTATTTCAGGAAGCATTACAGGAAGTATTCCAGGAAGTAGTCCAAAATGGAAGGAAGGAAGGAAGGAAGTATTGCAGGAAGTATTCCAGGAAGGAAGAAAAGAAGCATGGAGGGAAGGAAGGAAAGAAGTGAAGAAAGAAGGGGAGAAGGAAAGAAGGAAAGAAGGAAGGAAGTATGTATGCTAGGAAAGAAGAAAAGAAGGAAAAAAGAATTCCAGGAAGTATTCCAGGAAGTATTCCCGCAAGTATTCCCCGAAGCATTCCAGGAAGTATTCCAGAAAGGGAGGAAGGTAAGAAGGAAAGAAGGTAAAAAGGAAAGAAGGAAGTATGTATTCCCGGTAGGAAGAAATGAAGGAAGGAACTATTTCAGGAAGCATTAGAGCAAGTATTCCAGGAAGTAGCCCAAAATGGAAGGAAGGAAGGAAGGAAGGAAAGAAGGAAGGAAGGAAGGAAGGAAGGAAGGAAGGAAGGAAGGAAGGAAGGGAAGGAAGGAAGGAAGAGGAAGGAAGGAAGGAAGGAAGGAAGGAAGGAAGGAAGGAAGGAAGGAAGGAAGGAAGGAAGGAAGGAAGGAAGGAAGGAAGGAAGGAAGGAAGGAAGGAAGGAAGGAAGGAAGGAAGGAAGGAAGGAAGAAGGAAGGAAGGAAGGAAGGAAGGAAGGAAGGAAGGAAGGAAGGAAGGAAGGAAGGAAGGAAGGAAGGAAGGAAGGAAGAAGGAAGGAAGGAAGGAAGGAAGGAAAGAAGGAAGGAAGGAAGGAAGGAAGGAAGGAAGGAAGGAAGGAAGGAAGGAAGGAAGGAAGGAAGGAAGGAAGGAAGGAAGGAAGGAAGGAAGGAAGGAAGGAAGGAAGGAAGGAAGGAAGGAAGGAAGGAAGGAAGGAAGGAAGGAAGGAAAGAAGGAAGGAAGGAAGGAAGGAAGGAAGTATTCCAGGAAGGAAGGAAAGAAGCAAGGAGGGAAGGAAGGAAAGAAGTTAAGAAAGAAGGGGAGAAGAAAAGAAGGAAAGAAGGAAGGAATTATGTATGCTAGGAAAGAAGAAAAGAAGGAAAAAAGAATTCCAGGAAGTATTCCAGGAAGTATTCCAGGAAGTATTCCCGCAAGTATTCCCGCAAGTATTCCAGAAAGGAAGGAAGGTAAGAAGGAAGGAAGGTAAGAAGGAAAGAAGGAAGTATGTATTCCAGGAAGGAAGAAATGAAGGAAGGAAGTATTTCAGGAAGCATTACAGGAAGTATTCCAGGAAGTAGTCCAAAATGGAAGGAAGGAAGGAAGGAAGTATTGCAGGAAGTATTCCAGGAAGGAAGAAAAAAAGCAAGGAGGGAAGGAAGGAAAGAAGTTAAGAAAGAAGGGGGAGAAGGAAAGAAGGAAAGAAGGAAGGAAGTATGTATGCTAGGAAAGAAGAAAAGAAGGAAAAAAGAATTCCAGGAAGTATTCCAGGAAGTTTACCCGGAAGTATTCCAGAAAGGAAGGAAGGTAAGAAGGAAGGAAGGTAAGAAGGAAAGAAGGAAGTATGTATTCCAGGAAGGAAGAAATGAAGGAAGGAAGTATTTCAGGAAGCATTACAGGAAAGTATTCCAGGAAGTAGTCCAAAATGGAAGGAAGGAAGGAAGTATTGCAGGGAATATTCCAGGAAGGAAGGAAAGAAGCAAGGAGGGAAGGACGGAAAGAAGTTAAGTAAGAAGGGGAGAAGGAAAGAAGGAAAGAAGGAAGGAAGTATGTATGCTAGGGAAAGAAGAAAAGAAGGAAAAAAAGAATTCCAGGAAGTATTCCAGGAAGTATTCCAGGAAGTATTCCAGAAAGGAAGGAAGGTAAGAAGGAAGGAAGGTAAGAAGGAAAGAAGGCAGTATGTATTCCAGGAAGGAAGAAATGAAGGAAGGAAGTATTTCAGGAAGCATTACAGGAAGTATTCCAGGAAGTAGTCCAAAATGGAAGGAAGGAAGGAAGGAAGTATTGCAGGAAGTATTCCAGGAAGGAAGAAATGAAGCAAGGAGGGAAGGAAGGAAAGAAGTTAAGAAAGAAGGGGAGAAGGAAAGAAGGAAAGAAGGAAGGAAGTATGTATGCTAGGAAAGAAGAAAAGAAGGAAAAAAGAATTCCAGGAAGTATTCCAGGAAGTATACCGGAAGTATTCCAGAAAGGAAGGAAGGTAAGAAGGAAGGAAGGTAAGAAGGAAAGAAGGAAGTATGTATTCCAGGAAGGAAGAAATGAAGGAAGGAAGTATTTCAGGAAGCATTACAGGAAGTATTCCAGGAAGTAGTCCAAAATGGAAGGAAGGAAGGAAGTATTGCAGGGAATATTCCAGGAAGGAAGGAAAGAAGCAAGGAGGGAAGGACGGAAAGAAGTTAAGTAAGAAGGGGACAAGGAAAGAAGGAAAGAAGGAAAGAAGTATGTATGCTAGGAAAGAAGAAAAGAAGGAAAAAAGACTTCCATGAAGTATTCCAGGAAGTATTCCCGGAAGTATTCCCGGAAGTATTCCAGAAAGGAAGGAAGGTAAGAAGGAAGGAAGGGTAAGAAGGAAAGAAGGAAGTATGTATTCCAGGAAGGAAGAAATGAAGGAAGGAAGTATTTCAGGAAGCATTACAGGAAGTATTCAGGAAGTAGTCCAAAATGGAAGGAAGGAAGGAAGGAAGTATTGCAGGAAGTATTCCAGGAAGGAAGAAATGAAGGAAGGAAGTATTTCAGGAAGCATTACAGGAAGTATTCCAGGAAGTAGTCCAAAATGGAAGGAAGGAAGGAAGGAAGTATTGCAGGAAGTATTCCAGGAAGGAAGAAAAGAAGCAAGGAGGGAAGGAAGGAAAGAAGTTAAGAAAGAAGGGGAGAAGGAAAGAAGGAAAGAAGGAAGGAAGTATGTATGCTAGGAAAGAAGAAAAGAAGGAAAAAAGAATTCCAGGAAGTATTCCAGGAAGTATACCCGGAAGTATTCCAGAAAGGAAGGAAGGTAAGAAGGAAGGAAGGTAAGAAGGAAAGAAGGAAGTATGTATTCCAGGAAGGAAGAAATGAAGGAAGGAAGTATTTCAGGAAGCATTACAGGAAGTATTCCAGGAAGTAGTCCAAAATGGAAGGAAGGAAGGAAGTATTGCAGGGAATATTCCAGGAAGGAAGGAAAGAAGCAAGGAGGGAAGGACGGAAAGAAGTTAAGTAAGAAGGGGAGAAGGAAAGAAGGAAAGAAGGAAGGAAGTATGTATGCTAGGAAAGAAGAAAAGAAGGAAAAAAGAATTCCAGGAAGTATTCCAGGAAGTATTCCCGGAAGTATTCCAGAAAGGAAGGAAGGTAAGAAGGAAGGAAGGTAAGAAGGAAAGAAGGAAATATGTATTCCATGAAGGAAGAAATGAAGGAAGGATGTGTTTCAGGAAGCGTTACAGGAAGTATTCCAGGAAGTAGTCCAAAATGGAAGGAAGGAAGGAAGGAAGGAAGTATTGCAGGAAGTATTCCAGGAAGGAAGGAAAGAAGCAAGGAGGGAATGAAGGAAAGAAGTTAAGAAAGAAGGGGAGAAGAAAAGAAGGAAAGAAGGAAGGAATTATGTATGCTAGGAAAGAAGAAAAGAAGGAAAAAAGAATTCCAGGAAGTATTCCAGGAAGTATTCCAGGAAGTATTCCCGCAAGTATTCCCGCAAGTATTCCAGAAAGGAAGGAAGGTAAGAAGGAAGGAAGGTAAGAAGAAAGAAGGAAGTATGTATTCCAGGAAGGAAGAAATGAAGGAAGGAAGTATTTCAGGAAGCATTACAGGAAGTATTCCAGGAAGTAGTCCAAAATGGAAGGAAGGAAGGAAGGAAGTATTGCAGGAAGTATTCCAGGAAGGAAGGAAAGAAGCAAGGAGGGAAGGAAGGAAAGAAGTTAAGAAAGAAGGGGAGAAGGAAAGAAGGAAAGAAGGAAGGAAGTATGTATGCTAGGAAAGAAGAAAAGAAGGAAAAAAGAATTCCAGGAAGTATTCCAGGAAGTTTACCCGGAAGTATTCCAGAAAGGAAGGAAGGTAAGAAGGAAGGAAGGTAAGAAGGAAAGAAGGAAGTATGTATTCCAGGAAGGAAGAAATGAAGGAAGGAAGTATTTCAGGAAGCATTACAGGAAGTATTCCAGGAAGTAGTCCAAAATGGAAGGAAGGAAGGAAGTATTGCAGGGAATATTCCAGGAAGGAAGGAAAGAAGCAAGGAGGGAAGGACGGAAAGAAGTTAAGTAAAAAGGGGAGAAGGAAAGAAGGAAAGAAGGAAGGATGTATGTATGCTAGGAAAGAAGAAAAGAAGGAAAAAAGAATTCCAGGAAGTATTCCAGGAAGTATTCCAGGAAGTATTCCAGAAAGGAAGGAAGGTAAGAAGGAAGGAAGGTAAGAAGGAAAGAAGGCAGTATGTATTCCAGGAAGGAAGAAATGAAGGAAGGAAGTATTTCAGGAAGAGTTACAGGAAGTATACCAGGAAGTAGTCCAAAATGGAAGGAAGGAAGGAAGGAAGTATTGCAGGAAGTATTCCAGGAAGGAAGAAAAGAAGCAAGGAGGGAAGGAAGGAAAGAAGTTAAGAAAGAAGGGGAGAAGGAAAGAAGGAAAGAAGGAAGGAAGTATGTATGCTAGGAAAGAAGAAAAGAAGGAAAAAAGAATTCCAGGAAGTATTCCAGGAAGTATACCCGGAAGTATTCCAGAAAGGAAGGAAGGTAAGAAGGAAGGAAGGTAAGAAGGAAAGAAGGAAGTATGTATTCCAGGAAGGAAGAAATGAAGGAAGGAAGTATTTCAGGAAGCATTACAGGAAGTATTCCAGGAAGTAGTCCAAAATGGAAGGAAGGAAGGAAGTATTGCAGGGAATATTCCAGGAAGGAAGGAAAGAAGCAAGGAGGGAAGGACGGAAAGAAGTTAAGTAAGAAGGGGAGAAGGAAAGAAGGAAAGAAGGAAGGAAGTATGTATGCTAGGAAAGAAGAAAAGAAGGAAAAAAGACTTCCATGAAGTATTCCAGGAAGTATTCCCGGAAGTATTCCCGGAAGTATTCCAGAAAGGAAGGAAGGTAAGAAGGAAGGAAGGTAAGAAGGAAAGAAGGAAGTATGTATTCCAGGAAGGAAGAAATGAAGGAAGGAAGTATTTCAGGAAGCATAACAGGAAGTATTCCAGGAAGTAGTCCAAAATGGAAGGAAGGAAGGAAGGAAGTATTGCAGGAAGTATTCCAGGAAGGAAGAAATGAAGGAAGGAAGTATTTCAGGAAGCATTACAGGATGTATTCCAGGAAGTAGTCCAAAATGGAAGGAAGGAAGGAAGGAAGTATTGCAGGAAGTATTCCAGGAAGGAAGAAAAGAAGCAAGGAGGGAAGGAAGGAAAGAAGTTAAGAAAGAAGGGGAGAAGGAAAGAAGGAAAGAAGGAAGGAAGTATGTATGCTAGGAAAGAAGAAAAGAAGGAAAAAAGAATTCCAGGAAGTATTCCAGGAAGTATACCCGGAAGTATTCCAGAAAGGAAGGAAGGTAAGAAGGAAGTAAGGTAAGAAGGAAAGAAGGAAGTATGTATTCCAGGAAGGAAGAAATGAAGGAAGGAAGTATTTCAGGAAGCATTACAGGAAGTATTCCAGGAAGTAGTCCAAAATGGAAGGAAGGAAGGAAGGAAGTATTGCCGGAAGTATATCAGGAAGGAAGGAAAGAAGCAAGGAGGGAAGGAAGGAAAGAAGTGAAGAAAGAAGGGGAGTAGGAAGGAAGGAAAGAAGGAAGGAAGTATGTATGCTAGGAAAGAAGAAAAGAAGGAAAAAAGAATTCCAGGAAGTATTCCACGAAGTATTCCAGGAAGTATTCCAGGAAGTATTCCCGGAAGTATTCCAGAAAGGAAGGTAGGTAAGAAGGAAGGAAGGTAAGAAGGAATGAAGGAAATATGTATTCCAGGAAGGAAGAAATGAAGGAAGGATGTGTTTCAGGAAGCGTTACAGGAAGTATTCCAGGAAGTAGGCCAAAATGGAAAAAAGGAAGGAACGAAGGAAGTATTGCAGGAAGTATTCCAGGAAGGAAGGAAAGAAGCAAGAAGGGAAGGAAGGAAAAAAGTTAAGAAAGAAAGGGAGAAGGAAAGAAGGAAAGAAGGAAGGAAGTATATATGCTAGGAAAGAAGAAAAGAAGGAAAAAATAATTCCAGGAAGTAGTCCAGGAAGTATTCCAGGAAGTATTCCCGGAAGTATTCCAGGAAGTATTGCAGAAAGGAAGGAAGGTAAGAAGGAATGAAGGTAAGAAGGAAAGAAGGAAGTATGTATTCCAGGAAGGAAGAAATGAAGGAAGTAAGTATTTCAGGAAGCATTAAAGGAAGTATTCCAGGAAGTAGTCCAAAATGGAAGGAATGAAGGAAGTATTGCAGGAAGTACTCCAGGAACGAAAGAAAGAAGCAAGGAGGGAAGGAAGGAAAGAAGTTAAGAAAGAAGGGGAGAAGGAAAGAAGGAAAGAAGGAAGGAAGTATGTATGCTAGGAAAGAAGAAAAGAAGGAAAAAAGAATTCCAGGAAGTATTCCAGGAAGTATTCCAGGAAGTATTCCAGAAAGGAAGGAAGGTAAGAAGGAAGGAAGGTAAGAAGGAAAGAAGGCAGTATGTATTCCAGGAAGGAAGAAATGAAGGAAGGAAGTATTTCAGGAAGCATTACAGGAAGTATTCCAGGAAGTAGTCCAAAATGGAAGGAAGGAAGGAAGGAAGTATTGCAGGAAGTATTCCAGGAAGGAAGGAAAGAAGCAAGGAGGGAAGGAAGGAAAGAAGTTAAGAAAGAAGGGGAGAAGGAAAGAAGGAAAGAAGGAAGGAAGTATGTATGCTAGGAAAGAAGAAAAGAAGGAAAAAAGAATTCCAGGAAGTATTCCAGGAAGTATACCCGGAAGTATTCCAGAAAGGAAGGAAGGTAAGAAGGAAGGAAGGTAAGAAGGAAAGATGGAAGTATGTATTCCAGGAAGGAAGAAATGAAGGAAGGAAGTCTTTCAGGAAGCATTACAGCAAGTATTCCAGGAAGTGGTCCAAAATGGAAGGATGGAAGGAAGTATTGCAGGGAATATTCCAGGAAGGAAGGAAAGAAGCAAGGAGGGAAGGACGGAAAGAAGTTTAGTAAGAAGGGGAGAAGGAAAGAAGGAAAGAAGGAAGGAAGTATGTATGCTAGGAAAGAAGAAAAGAAGGAAAAAAGAATTCCAGGAAGTATTCCAGGAAGTATTCCCGGAAGTATTCCCGCAAGTATTCCAGAAAGGAAGGAAGGTAAGAAGGAAGGAAGGTAAGAAGGAAGGAAGGTAAGAAGGAAAGAGGGAAGTATGTATTCCAGGAAGGAACAAATGAAGGAAGGAAGTATTTCAGGAAGAATTACAGGAAGTATTCCAGGAAGTAGTCCAAAATGGAAGGAAGGAAGGAAGGAAGTATTGCAGGAAGTATTCCAGGAAGGAAAGAAAGAAGCAAGGAGGGAAGTAAGGAAAAAGTTAAGAAAGAAGGGGAGAAAAAAGAAGGAAAGAAGGAAGGAAGTATGTATGCTAGGAAAGAAGAAAAGAAGGAAAAAAGAATTCCAGGAAGTATTCCAGGAAGTATTCCAGGAAGTATTCCAGGAAGTATTCCAGAAAGGAAGGAAGGTACGAAGGAAGGAAGGTAAGAAGGAAAGAAGGAAGTATGTATTCCAGGAAGGAAGAAATGAAGGAAGGAAGTATTTCAGGAAGCATTACAGGATGTATTCCAGGAAGTAGTCCAAAATGGAAGGAAGGAAGGAAGGAAGTATTGCAGGAAGTATTCCAGGAAGGAAGGAAAGAAGCAAGGAGGGAAGGAAGGAAAGAAGTTAAGAAAGAAGGGGACAAGGAAAGAAGGAAAGAAGGAAGGAAGTATGTATGCTAGGACAGAAGAAAAGAAGGAAAATAGAATTCCAGGAAGTATTCCAGGAAGTATTCCAGGAAGTATTCCAGGAATTATTCCCGGAAGTATTCCAGAAAGGAAGGAAGGTAAGAAGGAAGGAAGGTAAGAAGGAAAGAAGGCAGTATGTATTCCAGGAAGGAAGAAATGAAGGAAGGAAGTATTTCAGGAAGCATTACAGGAAGTATTCCAGGAAGTATTCCAAAATGGAAGGAAGGAAGGAAGTATTGCAGGGAGTATTCCAGGAAGGAAGGAAAGAAGCAAGGAGGGAAGGACGGAAAGAAGTTAAGAAAGAAGGGGAGAAGGAAAGAAGGAAAGAAGGAAGGAAGTATGTATGCTAGGAAAGAAGAAAAGAAGGAAAAAAGAATTCCAGGAAGTATTCCAGGAAGTATTCCAGGAAGTATTCCCGGAAGTATTCAAGGAAGTATTCCAGAAAGGAAGGAAGGTAAGAAGGAAGGAAGGTAAGAAGGAAAGAAGGAAGTATGTATTCCAGGAAGGAAGAAATGAAGGAAGGAATTATTACAGGAAGCATTACAGGAAGTATTCCAGGATGTAGTCCAAAATGGAGGGAAGGAAGGAAGGAAGTAATGCAGGAAGTATTCCAGGTAGGAAGGAAAGAAGCAAGGAGGGAAGGAAGGAAAGAAGTTAAGAAAGAAGGGGAGTAGGAAAGAAGGAAAGAAGGAAGGAAGTATGTATGCTAGGAAAGAAGAAAAGAAGGAAAAAAGAATTCCAGGAAGTATTCCAGGAAGTATTCCCGGAAGTATTCCCGGAAGTATTCCAGAAAGGAAGGAAGGTAAGAAGGAAGGAGGGTAAGAAGGAAAGAAGGAAGTATGTATTCCAGGAAGGAAGAAATGAAAGATGGAAGTATTTCAGGAAGCATTACAGGAAGTATTCCAGGAAGTAGTCCAAAATGGAAGGAAGGAAGGAAGGAAGTATTGCAGGAAGTATTCCAGGAAGGAAGGAAAGAAGCAAGGAGGGAAGGACGGAAAGAAGTTAAGAAAGAAGGGGAGAAGGAAAGAAGGAAAGAAGGAAGGAAGTATGTATGCTAGAAAAGAAGAAAAGATAGAAAAAATTATTCCAGGAAGTATTCCAGGAAGTATTCCAGGAAGTATTCCAGGAAGTATTCCCGGAAGTATTCCCGGAAGTATTCCAGAAAGGAAGGAAGGTAAGAAGGAAGGAAGGTAAAAAGGAAAGAAGGAAGTATGTATTCCAGGAAGGAAGAAAAGAAGGAAGGAAGTATTTCAGGAAGCATTACAGGAAGTATTCCAGGAAGTAGTCCAAAATGGAAGAAAGGAAGGAAGGAAGGAAGGAAAGAAGGAAGGAAGGAAGGAAGGAAGGAAGGAAGGAAGGAAGGAAGGAAGGAAGGAAGGAAGGAAGGAAGGAAGGAAGGAAGGAAGGAAGGAAGGAAGGAAGGAAGGAAGGAAGGAAGTATTCCAGGAAGGAAGGAAAGAAGCAAGGAGGGAAGGAAGGAAAGAAGTTAAGAAAGAAGGGGAGAAGGAAAGAAGGAAAGAAGGAAGGAAGTATGTATGCCAGGAAAGAAGAAAAGAAGGAAAAAAGAATTCCAGGAAGTATTCCAGGAAGTATTCCAGGAAGTATTCCCGGAAGTATTCCCGCAAGTATTCCAGAAAGGAAGGAAGGTAAGAAGGAAGGAAGGTAAGAAGGAAGGAAGGTAAGAAGGAAAGAGGGAAGTATGTATTCCAGGAAGGAAGAAATGAAGGAAGGAAGTATTTCAGGAAGAATTACAGGAAGTATTCCAGGAAGTAGTCCAAAATGGAAGGAAGGAAGGAAGGAAGTATTGCAGGAAGTATTCCAGGAAGGAAAGAAAGAAGCAAGGAGGGAAGTAAGGAAAAAGTTAAGAAAGAAGGGGAGAAGGAAAGAAGGAAAGAAGGAAGGAAGTATGTATGCTAGGAAAGAAGAAAAGAAGGAAAAAAGAATTCCAGGAAGTATTCCAGGAAGTATTCCAGGAAGTATTCCAGGAAGTAATCCAGAAAGGAAGGAAGGTACGAAGGAAGGAAGGTAAGAAGGAAAGAAGGAAGTATGTATTCCAGGAAGGAAGAAATGAAGGAAGGAAGTATTTCAGGAAGCATTACAGGAAGTATTCCAGGAAGTAGTCCAAAATGGAAGGAAGGAAGGAAGGAAGTATTGCAGGAAGTATTCCAGGAAGGAAGGAAAGAAGCAAGGAGGGAAGGAAGGAAAGAAGTTAAGAAAGAAGGGGAGAAGGAAAGAAGGAAAGAAGGAAGGAAGTATGTATGCTAGGAAAGAAGAAAAGAAGGAAAAAAGAATTCCAGGAAGTATTCCAGGAAGTATTCCAGGAAGTATTCCAGGAATTATTCCCGGAAGTATTCCAGAAAGGAAGGAAGGTAAGAAGGAAGGAAGGTAAGAAGGAAAGAAGGCAGTATGTATTCCAGGAAGGAAGAAATGAAGGAAGGAAGTATTTCAGGAAGCATTACAGGAAGTATTCCAGGAAGTAGTCCAAAATGGAAGGAAGGAAGGAAGTATTGCAGGGAGTATTCCAGGAAGGAAGGAAAGAAGCAAGGAGGGAAGGACGGAAAGAAGTTAAGAAAGAAGGGGAGAAGGAAAGAAGGAAAGAAGGAAGGAAGTATGTATGCTAGGAAAGAAGAAAAGCAGCAAAAAAGAATTCCAGGAAGTATTCCAGGAAGTATTCCAGGAAGTATTCCCGGAAGTATTCAAGGAAGTATTCCAGAAAGGAAGGAAGGTAAGAAGGAAGGAAGGTAAGAAGGAAAGAAGGAAGTATGTATTCCAGGAAGGAAGAAATGAAGGAAGGAATTATTACAGGAAGCATTACAGGAAGTATTCCAGGATGTAGTCCAAAATGGAGGGAAGGAAGGAAGGAAGTAATGCAGGAAGTATTCCAGGTAGGAAGGAAAGAAGCAAGGAGGGAAGGAAGGAAAGAAGTTAAGAAAGAAGGGGAGTAGGAAAGAAGGAAAGAAGGAAGGAAGTATGTATGCTAGGAAAGAAGAAAAGAAGGAAAAAAGAATTCCAGGAAGTATTCCAGGAAGTATTCCCGGAAGTATTCCCGGAAGTATTCCAGAAAGGAAGGAAGGTAAGAAGGAAGGAAGGTAAGAAGGAAAGAAGGAAGTATGTATTCCAGGAAGGAAGAAATGAAAGATGGAAGTATTTCAGGAAGCATTACAGGAAGTATTCCAGGAAGTAGTCCAAAATGGAAGGAAGGAAGGAAGGAAGTATTGCAGGAAGTATTCCAGGAAGGAAGGAAAGAAGCAAGGAGAGAAGGACGGAAAGAAGTTAAGAAAGAAGGGGAGAAGGAAAGAAGGAAAGAAGGAAGGAAGTATGTATGCTAGAAAAGAAGAAAAGATAGAAAAAATTATTCCAGGAAGTATTCCAGGAAGTATTCCAGGAAGTATTCCAGGAAGTATTCCCGGAAGTATTCCCGGAAGTATTCCAGAAAGGAAGGAAGGTAAGAAGGAAGGAAGGTAAAAAGGAAAGAAGGAAGTATGTATTCCAGGAAGGAAGAAAAGAAGGAAGGAAGTATTTCAGGAAGCATTACAGGAAGTATTCCAGGAAGTAGTCCAAAATGGAAGAAAGGAAGGAAGGAAGGAAAGAAGGAAGGAAGGAAGGAAGGAAGGAAGGAAGGAAGGAAGGAAGGAAGGAAGGAAGGAAGGAAGGAAGGAAGGAAGGAAGGAAGGAAGGAAGGAAGGAAGGAAGGAAGGAAGGAAGGAAGGAAGGAAGGAAGGAAGGAAGGAAGGAAGGAAGGAAGGAAGGAAGTATTCCAGGAAGGAAGGAAAGAAGCAAGGAGGGAAGGAAGGAAAGAAGTTAAGAAAGAAGGGGAGAAGGAAAGAAGGAAAGAAGGAAGGAAGTATGTATGCCAGGAAAGAAGAAAAGAAGGAAAAAAGAATTCCAGGAAGTATTCCAGGAAGTATTCCAGGAAGTATTCCCGGAAGTATTCCCGCAAGTATTCCAGAAAGGAAGGAAGGTAAGAAGGAAGGAAGGTAAGAAGGAAGGAAGGTAAGAAGGAAAGAGGGAAGTATGTATTCCAGGAAGGAAGAAATGAAGGAAGGAAGTATTTCAGGAAGAATTACAGGAAGTATTCCAGGAAGTAGTCCAAAATGGAAGGAAGGAAGGAAGGAAGTTTTGCAGGAAGTATTCCAGGAAGGAAAGAAAGAAGCAAGGAGGGAAGTAAGGAAAAAGTTAAGAAAGAAGGGGAGAAGGAAAGAAGGAAAGAAGGAAGGAAGTATGTATGCTAGGAAAGAAGAAAAGAAGGAAAAAAGAATTCCAGGAAGTATTCCAGGAAGTATTCCAGGAAGTATTCCAGGAAGTATTCCAGAAAGGAAGGAAGGTACGAAGGAAGGAAGGTAAGAAGGAAAGAAGGAAGTATGTATTCCAGGAAGGAAGAAATGAAGGAAGGAAGTATTTCAGGAAGCATTACAGGATGTATTCCAGGAAGTAGTCCAAAATGGAAGGAAGGAAGGAAGGAAGTATTGCAGGAAGTATTCCAGGAAGGAAGGAAAGAAGCAAGGAGGGAAGGAAGGAAAGAAGTTAAGAAAGAAGGGGAGAAGGAAAGAAGGAAAGAAGGAAGGAAGTATGTATGCTAGGACAGAAGAAAAGAAGGAAAATAGAATTCCAGGAAGTATTCCAGGAAATATTCCAGGAAGTATTCCAGGAAGTATTCCCGGAAGTATTCCAGAAAGGAAGGAAGGTAAGAAGGAAGGAAGGTAAGAAGGAAAGAAGGCAGTATGTATTCCAGGAAGGAAGAAATGAAGGAAGGAAGTATTTCAGGAAGCATTACAGGAAGTATTCCAGGAAGTATTCCAAAATGGAAGGAAGGAAGGAAGTATTGCAGGGAGTATTCCAGGAAGGAAGGAAAGAAGCAAGGAGGGAGGGACGGAAAGAAGTTAAGAAAGAAGGGGAGAAGGAAAGAAGGAAAGAAGGAAGGAAGTATGTATGCTAGGAAAGAAGAAAAGAAGCAAAAAAGAATTCCAGGAAGTATTCCAGGAAGTATTCCAGGAAGTATTCCCGGAAGTATTCAAGGAAGTATTCCAGAAAGGAAGGAAGGTAAGAAGGAAGGAAGGTAAGAAGGAAAGAAGGAAGTATGTATTCCAGGAAGGAAGAAATGAAGGAAGGAATTATTACAGGAAGCATTACAGGAAGTATTCCAGGATGTAGTCCAAAATGGAGGGAAGGAAGGAAGGAAGTAATGCAGGAAGTATTCCAGGTAGGAAGGAAAGAAGCAAGGAGGGAAGGAAGGAAAGAAGTTAAGAAAGAAGGGGAGTAGGAAAGAAGGAAAGAAGGAAGGAAGTATGTATGCTAGGAAAGAAGAAAAGAAGGAAAAAAGAATTCCAGGAAGTATTCCAGGAAGTATTCCCGGAAGTATTCCCGGAAGTATTCCAGAAATGAAGGAAGGTAAGAAGGAAGGAAGGTAAGAAGGAAAGAAGGAAGTATGTATTCCAGGAAGGAAGAAATGAAAGATGGAAGTATTTCAGGAAGCATTACAGGAAGTATTCCAGGAAGTAGTCCAAAATGGAAGGAAGGAAGGAAGGAAGTATTGCAGGAAGTATTCCAGGAAGGAAGGAAAGAAGCAAGGAGGGAAGGACGGAAAGAAGTTAAGAAAGAAGGGGAGAAGGAAAGAAGGAAAGAAGGAAGGAAGTATGTATGCTAGAAAAGAAGAAAAGATAGAAAAAATTATTCCAGGAAGTATTCCAGGAAGTATTCCAGGAAGTATTCCAGGAAGTATTCCCGGAAGTATTCCCGGAAGTATTCCAGAAAGGAAGGAAGATAAGAAGGAAGGAAGGTAAAAAGGAAAGAAGGAAGTATGTATTCCAGGAAGGAAGAAAAGAAGGAAGGAAGTATTTCAGGAAGCATTACAGGAAGTATTCCAGGAAGTAGTCCAAAATGGAAGGAAGGAAGGAAGGAAGGAAAGAAGGAAGGAAGGAAGGAAGGAAGGAAGGAAGGAAGGAAGGAAGGAAGGAAGGCAGGAAGGAAGGAAGGAAGGAAGGAAGGAAGGAAGGAAGGAAGGAAGGAAGGAAGGAAGGAAGGAAGGAAGGAAGGAAGGAAGGAAGGAAGGAAGGAAGGAAGGAAGGAAGGAAGGAAGGAAGGAAGGAAGGAAGGAAGTATTCCAGGAAGGAAGGAAAGAAGCAAGGAGGGAAGGAAGGAAAGAAGTTAAGAAAGAAGGGGAGAAGGAAAGAAAGAAAGAAGGAAGGAAGTATGTATGCTAGGAAACAAGAAAAGAAGGAAAAAAGAATTCCAGGAAGTATTCCAGGAAGTATTCCAGGAAGTATTCCAGGAAGTATTCCCGCAAGTATTCCAGAAAGGAAGGAAGGTAAGAAGGAAGGAAGGTAAGAAGGAAAGAAGGCAGTATGTATTCCAGGAAGGAAGAAATGAAGGAAGTAAATATTTCAGGAAGCATTACAGGAAGTATTCCGGGAAGTAGTCCAAAATGGAAGGAAGGAAGGAAGGAAGTATTGCAGGAAGTATTCCAGGAAGGAAGGAAAGAAGCAAGGAGGGAAGGAAGGAAAGAAGTTAAGAAAGAAGGGGAGTAGGAATGAAGGAAAGAAGGAAGGAAGTATGTATGCTAGAAAAGAAGAAAAGAAGGAAAAAAGAATTCCAGGAAGTATTCCAGGAAGTATTCCAGGAAGTATTCCAGAAAGGAAGGAAGGTACGAAGGAAGGAAGGTAAGAAGGAAAGAAGGAAGTATGTATTCCAGGAAGGAAGAAATGAAGGAAGGAAGTATTTCAGGAAGCATTACAAAAAGTATTCCAGGAAGTAGTCCAAAATGGAAGGAAGGAAGGAAGGAAGTATTGCAGGAAGTATTCCAGGAAGGAAGGAAAGAAGCAAGGAGGGAAGGAAGGAAAGAAGTTAAGAAAGAAGGGGAGAAGGAAAGAAGGAAAGAAGGAAAGAAGGAAGGAAGTATGTATGCCAGGAAAGAAGAAAATAAGGAAAAAAGAATTCCAGGGAGTACTCCAGGAAGTATTCCAGGAAGTATTCCCGGAAATATTCCCGCAAGTATTCCAGAAAGGAAGGAAGGTAAGAAGGAAGGAAGGTAAGAAGGAAAGAAGGCAGTATGTATTCTAGGAAGGAAGAAATGAAGGAAGGAAGTATTTAAGGAAGCATTACAGGAAGTATTCCAGGAAGTAGTCCAAAATGGAAGGAAGGAAGGAAGGAAGGAAGTATTGCAGGAAGTATTCCAGGAAGGAAGGAAAGAAGCAAGGAGGGAAGGAAGGAAAGAAGTTAAGAAAGAAGGGGAGTAGGAAAGAAGGAAAGAAGGAAGGAAGTATGTATGCTAGGAAAGAAGAAAAGAAGGAAAAAAGAATTCCAGGAAGTATTCCAGGAAGTATTCCAGGAAGTATTCCTGGAAGTATTCCCGGAAGTATTCCAGAAAGGAAGGAAGGTAAGAAGGAAGGAAGGTAAGAAGGAAGGAAGGTAAGAAGGAAAGAAGGAAGTATGTATTCCAGGAAGGAAGAAATGAAGGAAGTAAATATTTCAGGAAGCATTACAGGAAGTATTCCAGGAAGTAGTCCAAAATGGAAGGAAGGAAGGAAGAAAGGAAGTATTGCAGGAAGTATTCCAGGAAGGAAGGAAAGAAGCAAGGAGGGAAGGAAGGAAAGAAGTTAAGAAAGAAGGGGAGAAGGAAAGAAGGAAAGAAGGAAGGAAGTATGTATGCTAGAAAAGAAGAAAAGAAGGAAAAAAGTATTCCAGGAAGTATTCCAGGAAGTATTCCAGGAAGTATTCCAGGAAGTATTCCCGGAAGTATTCCAGGAAGTATTCCAGAAAGGAAGGAGGGTAAGAAGGAAGGAAGGTAAGAAGGAAAGAAGGAAGTATGTATTCCAGGAAGGAAGAAATGAAGGAAGGAAGTATTTCAGGAAGCATTACAGGAAGTATTCCAGGAAGTAGTCCAAGATTGAGGGAAGGAAGGAAGGAGGGAAGCAAGCAAGGAAGGAAGGAAGGAAGGAAGGAAGGAAGGAAGTATTCCAGGAAGGAAGGAAAGAAGCAAGGAGGGAAGGAAGGAAAGAAGTTAAGAAAGAAGGGGAGAAGGAAAGAAGGAAAGAAGGAAGGAAGTATGTATGCCAGGAAAGAAGAAAAGAAGGAAAAAAGAATTCCAGGAAGTATTCTAGGAAGTATTCCAGGAAGTATTCCCGGAAGTATTCCCGCAAGTATTCCAGAAAGGAAGGAAGGTAAGAAGGAAGGAAGGTAAGAAGGAAGGAAGGTAAGAAGGAAAGAGGGAAGTATGTATTCCAGGAAGGAAGAAATTAAGGAAGGAAGTATTTCAGGAAGAATTACAGGAAGTATTCCAGGAAGTAGTCCAAAATGGAAGGAAGGAAGGAAGGAAGTATTGCAGGAAGTATTCCAGGAAGGAAAGAAAGAAGCAAGGAGGGAAGTAAGGAAAAAGTTAAGAAAGAAGGGGAGAAGGAAAGAAGGAAAGAAGGAAGGAAGTATGTATGCTAGGAAAGAAGAAAAGAAGGAAAAAAGAATTCCAGGAAGTATTCCAGGAAGTATTCCAGGAAGTATTCCAGGAAGTATTCCAGGAAGTATTCCAGGAAGTATTCCAGAAAGGAAGGAAGGTACGAAGGAAGGAAGGTAAGAAGGAAAGAAGGAAGTATGTATTCCAGGAAGGAAGAAATGAAGGAAGGAAGTATTTCAGGAAGCATTACAGGATGTATTCCAGGAAGTAGTCCAAAATGGAAGGAAGGAAGGAAGGAAGTATTGCAGGAAGTATTCCAGGAAGGAAGGAAAGAAGCAAGGAGGGAAGGAAGGAAAGAAGTTAAGAAAGAAGGGGACAAGGAAAGAAGGAAAGAAGGAAGGAAGTATGTATGCTAGGACAGAAGAAAAGAAGGAAAATAGAATTCCAGGAAGTATTCCAGGAAGTATTCCAGGAAGTATTCCAGGAAGTATTCCCGGAAGTATTCCAGAAAGGAAGGAAGGTAAGAAGGAAGGAAGGTAAGAAGGAAAGAAGGAAGTATGTATTCCAGGAAGGAAGAAATGAAGGAAGGAAGTATTTCAGGAAGCATTACAGGAAGTATTCCAGGAAGTATTCCAAAATGGAAGGAAGGAAGGAAGTATTGCAGGGAGTATTCCAGGAAGGAAGGAAAGAAGCAAGGAGGGAAGGACGGAAAGAAGTTAAGAAAGAAGGGGAGAAGGAAAGAAGGAAAGAAGGAAGGAAGTATGTATGCTAGGAAAGAAGAAAAGAAGGAAAAAAGAATTCCAGGAAGTATTCCAGGAAGTATTCCAGGAAGTATTCCAGGAAGTAATCCAGAAAGGAAGGAAGGTAAGAAGGAAGGAAGGTAAGAAGGAAAGAAGGAAGTATGTATTCCAGGAAGGAAGAAATGAAGGAAGGAAGTATTTCAGGAAGCATTACAGGAAGTATTCCAGGAAGTAGTCGAAAATGGAAGGAAGGAAGGACGGAAGGAAGTATTGCAGGAAGTATTCCAGAAAGGAAGGAAAGAAGCAAGGAGGGAAGGAAGGAAAGAAGTTAAGAAAGAAGGGGAGAAGGAAAGAAGGAAAGAAGGAAGGAAGTATGTATGCTAGGAAAGAAGAAAAGAAGGAAAAAAGAATTCCAGGAAGTATTCCAGGAAGTATTCCAGGAAGTATTCCCGGAAGTATTCCAGGAAGCATTCCAGAAAGGAAGGAAGGTAAGAAGGAAGGAAGGTAAGAAGGAAGGAAGGAAGGAAGGAAGGAAGGAAGGAAGGAAGGAAGGAAGGAAGGAAGGAAGGAAGGAAGGAAGGAAGGAAGGAAGGAAGGAAGGAAGGAAGGAAGGAAGGAAGGAAGGAAGGAAGGAAGGAAGGAAGGAAGGAAGGAAGGAAGGAAGGAAGGAAGGAAGGAAGGAAGGAAGGAAGGAAGGAAGGAAGGAAGGAAGGAAGGAAGGAAGGAAGTATTCCAGGAAGGAAGGAAAGAAGCATGGAGGGAAGGAAGGAAAGAAGTTAAGAAAGAAGGGGAGAAGGAAAGAAAGAAAGAAGGAAGGAAGTATGTATGCTAGGAAACAAGAAAAGAAGGAAAAAAGAATTCCAGGAAGTATTCCAGGAAGTATTCCAGGAAGTTTTCCAGGAAGTAATCCAGAACGGAAGGAAGGTAAGAAGGAAGGAAGGTAAGAAGGAAAGAAGGAAGTATGTATTCCAGGAAGGAAGAAATGAAGGAAGGAATTATTTCAGGAAGCATTACAGGAAGTATTCCAGGAAGTAGTCCAAAATGGAAGGAAGGAAGGAAGTATTGCAGGAAGTATTCCAGGAAGGAAGGAAAGAAGAAAGGAGGGAAGGAAGGAAAGAAGTTAAGAAAGAAGGGGAGAAGGAAAGAAGGAAAGAAGGAAGGAAGTATGTATGCTAGGAAAGAAGAAAAGAAGGAAAAAAGAATTCCAGGAAGTATTCCAGGAAGTATTCCAGGAAGTATTCCAGAAAGGAAGGAAGGTAAGAAGGAAGGAAGGTAAGAAGGAAAGAAGGCAGTATGTATTCCAGGAAGGAAGAAATGAAGAAAGTAAATATTTCAGGAAGCATTACAGGAAGTATTCCAGGAAGTAGTCCAAAATGGAAGGAAGGAAGGAAGGAAGTATTGCAGGAAGTATTCCAGGAAGGAAGGAAAGAAGCAAGGAGGGAAGGAAGGAAAGAAGTTAAGAAAGAAGGGGAGTAGGAAAGAAGGAAAGAAGGAAGGAAGTATGTATGCTAGAAAAGAAGAAAAGAAGGAAAAAAGAATTCCAGGAAGTATTCCAGGAAGTATTCCAGGAAGTATTCCAGAAAGGAAGGAAGGTACGAAGGAAGGAAGGTAAGAAGGAAAGAAGGAAGTATGTATTCCAGGAAGGAAGAAATGAAGGAAGGAAGTATTTCAGGAAGCATTACAGGAAGTATTCCAGGAAGTAGTCCAAAATGGAAGGAAGGAAGGAAGTATTGCAGGAAGTATTCCAGGAAGGAAGGAAAGAAGCAAGGAGGGAAGGAAGGAAAGAAGTGAAGAAAGAAGGGGAGAAGGAAAGAAGGAAAGAAGGAAGGAAGTATGTATGCTAGGAAAGAAGAAAAGAAGGAAAAAAGAATTCCAGGAAGTATTCCAGGAAGTATTCCAGGAAGTATTCCAGGAAGTATTCCCGCAAGTATTCCAGAAAGGAAGGAAGGTAAGAAGGAAGGAAGGTAAGAAGGAAAGAAGGCAGTATGTATTCCAGGAAGGAAGAAATGAAGGAAGTAAATATTTCAGGAAGCATTACAGGAAGTATTCCGGGAAGTAGTCCAAAATGGAAGGAAGGAAGGAAGGAAGTATTGCAGGAAGTATTCCAGGAAGGAAGGAAAGAAGCAAGGAGGGAAGGAAGGAAAGAAGTTAAGAAAGAAGGGGAGTAGGAAAGAAGGAAAGAAGGAAGGAAGTATGTATGCTAGAAAAGAAGAAAAGAAGGAAAAAAGAATTCCAGGAAGTATTCCAGGAAGTATTCCAGGAAGTATTCCAGAAAGGAAGGAAGGTACGAAGGAAGGAAGGTAAGAAGGAAATAAGGAAGTATGTATTCCAGGAAGGAAGAAATGAAGGAAGGAAGTATTTCAGGAAGCATTACAAAAAGTATTCCAGGAAGTAGTCCAAAATGGAAGGAAGGAAGGAAGGAAGTATTGCAGGAAGTATTCCAGGAAGGAAGGAAAGAAGCAAGGAGGGAAGGAAGGAAAGAAGTTAAGAAAGAAGGGGAGAAGGAAAGAAGGAAAGAAGGAAAGAAGGAAGGAAGTATGTATGCCAGGAAAGAAGAAAAAAAGGAAAAAAGAATTCCAGGGAGTACTCCAGGAAGTATTCCAGGAAGTATTCCCGGAAATATTCCCGCAAGTATTCCAGAAAGGAAGGAAGGTAAGAAGGAAGGAAGGTAAGAAGGAAAGAAGGCAGTATGTATTCTAGGAAGGAAGAAATGAAGGAAGGAAGTATTTAAGGAAGCATTACAGGAAGTATTCCAGGAAGTAGTCCAAAATGGAAGGAAGGAAGGAAGGAAGTATTGCAGGAAGTATTCCAGGAAGGAAGGAAAGAAGCAAGGAGGGAAGGAAGGAAAGAAGTTAAGAAAGAAGGGGAGTAGGAAAGAAGGAAAGAAGGAAGGAAGTATGTATGCTAGGAAAGAAGAAAAGAAGGAAAAAAGAATTCCAGGAAGTATTCCAGGAAGTATTCCAGGAAGTATTCCTGGAAGTATTCCCGGAAGTATTCCAGAAAGGAAGGAAGGTAAGAAGGAAGGAAGGTAAGAAGGAAGGAAGGTAAGAAGGAAAGAAGGAAGTATGTATTCCAGGAAGGAAGAAATGAAGGAAGTAAATATTTCAGGAAGCATTACAGGAAGTATTCCAGGAAGTAGTCCAAAATGGAAGGAAGGAAGGAAGAAAGGAAGTATTGCAGGAAGTATTCCAGGAAGGAAGGAAAGAAGCAAGGAGGGAAGGAAGGAAAGAAGTTAAGAAAGAAGGGGAGAAGGAAAGAAGGAAAGAAGGAAGGAAGTATGTATGCTAGAAAAGAAGAAAAGAAGGAAAAAAGTATTCCAGGAAGTATTCCAGGAAGTATTCCAGGAAGTATTCCAGGAAGTATTCCCGGAAGTATTCCAGGAAGTATTCCAGAAAGGAAGGAGGGTAAGAAGGAAGGAAGGTAAGAAGGAAAGAAGGAAGTATGTATTCCAGGAAGGAAGAAATGAAGGAAGGAAGTATTTCAGGAAGCATTACAGGAAGTATTCCAGGAAGTAGTCCAAGATTGAGGGAAGGAAGGAAGGAGGGAAGCAAGCAAGGAAGGAAGGAAGGAAGGAAGGAAGGAAGGAAGTATTCCAGGAAGGAAGGAAAGAAGCAAGGAGGGAAGGAAGGAAAGAAGTTAAGAAAGAAGGGGAGAAGGAAAGAAGGAAAGAAGGAAGGAAGTATGTATGCCAGGAAAGAAGAAAAGAAGGAAAAAAGAATTCCAGGAAGTATTCTAGGAAGTATTCCAGGAAGTATTCCCGGAAGTATTTCCGCAAGTATTCCAGAAAGGAAGGAAGGTAAGAAGGAAGGAAGGTAAGAAGGAAGGAAGGTAAGAAGGAAAGCGGGAAGTATGTATTCCAGGAAGGAAGAAATGAAGGAAGGAAGTATTTCAGGAAGAATTACAGGAAGTATTCCAGGAAGTAGTCCAAAATGGAAGGAAGGAAGGAAGGAAGTATTGCAGGAAGTATTCCAGGAAGGAAAGAAAGAAGCAAGGAGGGAAGTAAGGAAAAAGTTAAGAAAGAAGGGGAGAAGGAAAGAAGGAAAGAAGGAAGGAAGTATGTATGCTAGGAAAGAAGAAAAGAAGGAAAAAAGAATTCCAGGAAGTATTCCAGGAAGTATTCCAGGAAGTATTCCAGGAAGTATTCCAGGAAGTATTCCAGAAAGGAAGGAAGGTACGAAGGAAGGAAGGTAAGAAGGAAAGAAGGAAGTATGTATTCCAGGAAGGAAGAAATGAAGGAAGGAAGTATTTCAGGAAGCATTACAGGATGTATTCCAGGAAGTAGTCCAAAATGGAAGGAAGGAAGGAAGGAAGTATTGCAGGAAGTATTCCAGGAAGGAAGGAAAGAAGCAAGGAGGGAAGGAAGGAAAGAAGTTAAGAAAGAAGGGGACAAGGAAAGAAGGAAAGAAGGAAGGAAGTATGTATGCTAGGACAGAAGAAAAGAAGGAAAATAGAATTCCAGGAAGTATTCCAGGAAGTATTCCAGGAAGTATTCCAGGAAGTATTCCCGGAAGTATTCCAGAAAGGAAGGAAGGTAAGAAGGAAGGAAGGTAAGAAGGAAAGAAGGAAGTATGTATTCCAGGAAGGAAGAAATGAAGGAAGGAAGTATTTCAGGAAGCATTACAGGAAGTATTCCAGGAAGTATTCCAAAATGGAAGGAAGGAAGGAAGTATTGCAGGGAGTATTCCAGGAAGGAAGGAAAGAAGCAAGGAGGGAAGGACGGAAAGAAGTTAAGAAAGAAGGGGAGAAGGAAAGAAGGAAAGAAGGAAGGAAGTATGTATGCTAGAAAAGAAGAAAAGAAGGAAAAAAGTATTCCAGGAAGTATTCCAGGAAGTATTCCAGGAAGTATTCCAGGAAGTATTCCCAGAAGTATTCCAGAAAGGAAGGAAGGTAAGAAGGAAGGAAGGTAAGAAGGAAGGAAGGTAAGAAGGAAAGAGGGAGGTATGTATTCCAGGAAGAAGAAATGAAGGAAGGAAGTATTTCAGGAAGCATTACAGGAAGTATTCCAGGAAGTAGTCCAAAATGGAAGGAAGGAAGGAAGGAAGTATTGCAGGAAGTATTCCAGGAAGGAAGGAAAGAAGCAAGGAGGGAAGTAAGGAAAAAGTTAAGAAAGAAGGGGAGAAGGAAAGAAGGAAAGAAGGAAGGAAGTATGTATGCTAGGAAAGAAGAAAAGAAGGAAAAAAGAATTCCAGGAAGTATTCCAGGAAGTATTCCAGGAAGTATTCCAGGAAGTATGCCAGAAAGGAAGGAAGGTAAGAAGGTAGGAAGGTAAGAAGGAAAGAAGGAAGTATGTATTCCAGGAAGGAAGAAATGAAGGAAGGAAGTATTTCAGGAAGCATTACAGGATGTATTCCAGGAAGTAGCCCAAAATGGAAGGAAGGAAGGAAGGAAGTATTGCAGGAAGTATTCCAGGAAGGAAGGAAAGAAGCAAGGAGGGAAGGAAGGAAAGAAGTTAAGAAAGAAGGGGAGAAGGAAAGAAGGAAAGAAGGAAGGAAGTATGTAAGCTAGGAAAGAAGAAAAGAAGGAAAAAAGAATTCCAGGAAGTATTCCAGGAAGTATTCCAGGAAGTATTCCAGGAAGTATTCCCGGAAGTATTCCAGAAAGGAAGGAAGGTAAGAAGGAAGGAAGGTAAGAAGGTAGGAAGGTAAGAAGGAAAGAAGGAAGTATGTATTCCAGGAAGGAAGAAATGAAGGAAGCAAATATTTCAGGAAGCATTACAGGAAGTATTCCAGGAAGTAGTCCAAAATGGAAGGAAGGAAGGAAGGAAGGAAGGAAGGAAGGAAGGAAGGAAGGAAGGAAGGAAGGAAGGAAGTATTGCAGGAAGTATTCCAGGAAGGAAGGAAAGAAGCAAGGAGGGAAGGACGGAAAGAAGTTAAGAAAGAAGGGGAGAAGGAAAGAAGGAAAGAAGGAAGGGAGTATGTATTCTAGAAAAGAAGAAAAGAAGGAAAAAAGTATTCCAGGAAGTATTCCAGGAAGTATTCCAGGAAGTATTCCCGGAAGTATTCCAGGAAGTATTCCAGAAAGGAAGGAAGGTAAGAAGGAAGGAAGGTAAAAAGGAAAGAAGGAAGTATGTATTCCATGAAGGAAGAAATGAAGGAAGGAAGTATTTCAGGAAGCATTACAGGAAGTATTCCAGGAAGTAGTCAAGGATGGAAGGAAGGAAGGAAGGAAGTATTGCAGGAAGTATTCCAGGAAGGAAGGAAAGAAGCAAGGAGGGAAGGAAGGAAAGAAGTGAAGAAAGAAGGGGAGAAGGAAAGAAGGAAAGAAGGAAGGAAGTATGTATGCCAGGAAAGAAGAAAAGAAGGAAAAAAGAATTCCAGGAAGTATTCAAGGAAGTATTCCAGGAAGTATTCCCGGAAGTATTCCAGCAAGTATTCCAGAAAGGAAGGAAGGTAAGAAGGAAGGAAGGTAAGAAGGAAAGAAGGCAGTATGTATTCCAGGAAGGAAGAAATGAAAGAAGGAATTATTTCAGGAAGCATTACAGGAAGTATTCAAGGAAGTAGTCCAAAATGGAAGGAAGGAAGGAAGGAAGTATTGCAGGAAGTATTCCAGGAAGGAAGGAAAGAAGCAAGGAGGGAAGGAAGGAAAGAAGTTAAGAAAGAACGGGAGTAGGAAAGAAGGAAAGAAGGAAGGAAGTATGTATGCTAGGAAAGAAGAAAAGAAGGAAAAAAGAATTCCAGGAAGTATTCCAGGAAGTATTCCCGGAAGTATTCCAGGAAGTATTCCAGAAAGGAAGGAAGGTAAGAAGGAAGGAAGGTAAGAAGGAAGGAAGGTAAAAAGGAAAGCGGGAAGTATGTATTCTAGGATGGAAGAAATGAAGGAAGGAAGTATTTCAGGAAGCATTTCGGGAAGTATTCCAGGAAGTAGTCCAAAATGGAAGAAAGGAAGGAAGGAAGGAAGGAAGTATTGCAGGAAGTATTCCAGGAAGGAAGGAAAGAAGCAAGGAGGGAAGGAAGGAAAAAGTTAAGAAAGAAGGGGAGAAGGAAAGAAGGAAAGAAGGAAGGAAGTATGTATGCTAGGAAAGAAGAAAAGAAGGAAAAAAGAATTCCAGGAAGTATTCCAGGAAGTATTCCAGGAAGTATTCCAGGAAGTATTCCAGAAAGGGAGGAAGGTAAGAAGGAAGGAAGGTAAGAAGGAAAGAAGGAAGTATGTATTCCAGGAAGGAAGAAATGAAAGAAGGAAGTATTTCAGGAAGCATTACAGGATGTATTCCAGGAAGTAGTCAAAAATGGAAGGAAGGAAGGAAGTAAGTATTGCAGGAAGTATTCCAGGAAGGAAGGAAAGAAGCAAGGAGGGATGGAAGGAAAGAAGTTAAGAAAGAAGGGATGAAGGAAAGAAGGAAAGAAGGAAGGAAGTATGTATGCTAGGACAGAAGAAAAGAAGGAAAATAGAATTCCGGGAAGTATTCCAGGAATTATTCCAGGAAGTATTCCAGGAAGTATTCCCGAAAGTATTCCAGAAAGGAAGGAAGGTAAGAAGGAAGGAAGGTAAGAAGGAAAGAAGGAAGTATGTATTCCAGGAAGGAAGAAATGAAGGAAGGAATTATTTCAGGAAGCATTACAGGAAGTATTCCAGGAAGTATTCCAAAATGGAAGGAAGGAAGGAAGTATTGCAGGGAGTATTCCAGGAAGGAAGGAAAGAAGCAAGGAGGGAAGGACGGAAAGAAGTTAAGAAAGAAGGGGAGAAGGAAAGAAGGAAAGAAGGAAGGAAGTATGTATGCTAGGAAAGAAGAAAAGAAGGAAAAAAGAATTCCAGGAAGTATTCATGGAAGTATTCCAGGAAGTATTCCAGGAAGTAATCCAGAAAGGAAAGAAGGTAAGAAGGAAGGAAGGTAAGAAGGAAAGAAGGCAGTATGTATTCCAGGAAGGAAGAAATGAAGGAAGGAAGTATTTCAGGAAGCATTACAGGAAGTATTCCAGGAAGTAGTCCAAAATGGAAGGAAGGAAAGAAGTATTGCAGGAAGTATTCCAGGAAGGAAGGAAAGAAGCAAGGAGGGAAGGAAGGAAAGAAGTGAAGAAAGAAGGGGAGAAGGAAAGAAGGAAAGAAGGAAGGAAGTATGTATGCTAGGAAAGAAGAAAAGAAGGAAAAAAGAATTCCAGGAAGTATTCCAGGAAGTATTCCAGAAAGCATTCCCGGAAGTATTCCCGCAAGTATTCCAGAAAGGAAGGAAGGTAAGAAGGAAGGAAGGTAAGAAGGAAAGAAGGTAGTATGTATTCCAGGAAGGAAGAAATGAAGGAAGGAAGTATTTCAGGAAGCATTACAGGAAGTATTCCAGGAAGTAGTCCAAAATGGAAGGAAGGAAGGAAGGAAGTATTGCAGGAAGTATTCCAGGAAGGAAGGAAAGAAGCAAGGAGGGAAGGAAGGAAAGAAGTGAAGAAAGAAGGGGAGAAGGAAAGAAGGAAAGAAGGAAGGAAGTATGTATGCTAGGAAAGAAGAAAAGAAGGAAAAAAGAATTCCAGGAAGTATTCCAGGAAGTATTCCAGGAAGTATTCCAGGAAGTATTCCCGGAAGTATTCCAGAAAGGAAGGAAGGTAAGAAGGAAGGAAGGTAAGAAGGAAGCAAGGTAAGAAGGAAAGAAGGAAGTATGTATTCCAGGAAGGAAGAAATGAAGGAAGTAAATATTTCAGGAAGCATTACAGGAAGTATTCCAGGAAGTAGTCCAAAATGGAAGGAAGGAAGGAAGGAAGGAAGGAAGTATTGCAGGAAGTATTCCAGGAAGGAAGGAAAGAAGCAAGGAGGGAAGGAAGGAAAGAAGTTAAGAAAAAAGGGGAGAAGGAAAGAAGGAAAGAAGGAAGGAAGTATGTATGCTAGAAAAGAAGAAAAGAAGGAAAAAAGTATTCCAGGAAGTATTCCAGGAAGTATTCCAGGAAGTATTCCAGGAAGTATTCCCGGAAGTATTCCAGGAAGTATTCCAGAAAGGAAGGAAGGTAAGAAGGAAGGAAGGTAAAAAGGCAAGAAGGAAGTATGTATTCCAGGAAGGAAGAAATGAAGGAAGGAAGTATTTCAGGAAGCATTACAGGAAGTATTCCAGGAAGTAGTCCAAAATGGAAGGAAGGAAGGAAGTATTGCAGGAAGTATTCCAGGAAGGAAGGAAAGAAGCAAGGAGGGAAGGAAGGAAAGAAGTTAAGAAAGAAGGGGAGAAGGAAAGAAGGAAAGAAGGAAGGAAGTATGTATGCTAGAAAAGAAGAAAAGAAGGAAAAAAGTATTCCAGGAAGTATTCCAGGAAGTATTCCAGGAAGTATTCCAGGAAGTATTCCCGGAAGTATTCCAGGAAGTATTCCAGAAATGAAGGAGGGTAAGAAGGAAGGAAGGTAAGAAGGAAAGAAGGAAGTATGTATTCCAGGAAGGAAGAAATGAAGGAAGGAAGTATTTCAGGAAGCATTACAGGAAGTATTCCAGGAAGTAGTCCAAGATTGAGGGAAGGAAGGAAGGAGGGAAGCAAGCAAGGAAGGAAGGAAGGAAGGAAGGAAGGAAGGAAGTATTCCAGGAAGGAAGGAAAGAAGCAAGGAGGGAAGGAAGGAAAGAAGTTAAGAAAGAAGGGGAGAAGGAAAGAAGGAAAGAAGGAAGGAAGTATGTATGCCAGGAAAGAAGAAAAGAAGGAAAAAAGAATTCCAGGAAGTATTCTAGGAAGTATTCCAGGAAGTATTCCCGGAAGTATTTCCGCAAGTATTCCAGAAAGGAAGGAAGGTAAGAAGGAAGGAAGGTAAGAAGGAAGGAAGGTAAGAAGGAAAGCGGGAAGTATGTATTCCAGGAAGGAAGAAATGAAGGAAGGAAGTATTTCAGGAAGAATTACAGGAAGTGTTCCAGGAAGTAGTCCAAAATGGAAGGAAGGAAGGAAGGAAGTATTGCAGGAAGTATTCCAGGAAGGAAAGAAAGAAGCAAGGAGGGAAGTAAGGAAAAAGTTAAGAAAGAAGGGGAGAAGGAAAGAAGGAAAGAAGGAAGGAAGTATGTATGCTAGGAAAGAAGAAAAGAAGGAAAAAAGAATTCCAGGAAGTATTCCATGAAGTATTCCAGGAAGTATTCCAGGAAGTATTCCCGGAAGTATTCCAGAAAGGAAGGAAGGTACGAAGGAAGGAAGGTAAGAAGGAAAGAAGGAAGTATGTATTCCAGGAAGGAAGAAATGAAGGAAGGAAGTATTTCAGGAAGCATTACAGGATGTATTCCAGGAAGTAGTCCAAAATGGAAGGAAGGAAGGAAGGAAGTATTGCAGGAAGTATTCCAGGAAGGAAGGAAAGAAGCAAGGAGGGAAGGAAGGAAAGAAGTTAAGAAAGAAGGGGACAAGGAAAGAAGGAAAGAAGGAAGGAAGTATGTATGCTAGGACAGAAGAAAAGAAGGAAAATAGAATTCCAGGAAGTATTCCAGGAAGTATTCCAGGAAGTATTCCAGGAAGTATTCCCGGAAGTATTCCAGAAAGGAAGGAAGGTAAGAAGGAAGGAAGGTAAGAAGGAAAGAAGGAAGTATGTATTCCAGGAAGGAAGAAATGAAGGAAGGAAGTATTTCAGGAAGCATTACAGGAAGTATTCCAGGAAGTATTCCAAAATGGAAGGAAGGAAGGAAGTATTGCAGGGAGTATTCCAGGAAGGAAGGAAAGAAGCAAGGAGGGAAGGACGGAAAGAAGTTAAGAAAGAAGGGGAGAAGGAAAGAAGGAAAGAAGGAAGGAAGTATGTATGCTAGAAAAGAAGAAAAGAAGGAAAAAAGTATTCCAGGAAGTATTCCAGGAAGTATTCCAGGAAGTATTCCAGGAAGTAATCCAGAAAGGAAGGAAGGTAAGAAGGAAGGAAGGTAAGAAGGAAAGAAGGAAGTATGTATTCCAGGAAGGAAGAAATGAAGGAAGGAAGTATTTCAGGAAGCATTACAGGAAGTATTCCAGGAAGTAGTCCAAAATGGAAGGAAGGAAGGAAGGAAGGAAGTATTGCAGGAAGTATTCCAGAAAGGAAGGAAAGAAGCAAGGAGGGAAGGAAGGAAAGAAGTTAAGAAAGAAGGGGAGAAGGAAAGAAGGAAAGAAGGAAGGAAGTATGTATGCTAGGAAAGAAGAAAAGAAGGAAAAAAGAATTCCAGGTAGTATTCCAGGAAGTATTCCAGGAAGTATTCCCGGAAGTATTCCAGAAAGGAAGGAAGGTAAGAGGGAAGGAAGGTAAGAAGGAAGGAAGGTAAGAAGGAAAGAGGGAGGTATGTATTCCAGGAAGAAGAAATGAAGGAAGGAAGTATTTCAGGAAGCATTACAGGAAGTATTCCAGGAAGTAGTCCAAAATGGAAGGAAGGAAGGAAGGAAGTATTGCAGGAAGTATTCCAGGAAGGAAGGAAAGAAGCAAGGAGGGAAGTAAGGAAAAAGTTAAGAAAGAAGGGGAGAAGGAAAGAAGGAAAGAAGGAAGGAAGTATGTATGCTAGGAAAGAAGAAAAGAAGGAAAAAAGAATTCCAGGAAGTATTCCAGGAAGTATTCCAGGAAGTATTCCAGGAAGTATGCCAGAAAGGAAGGAAGGTAAGAAGGTAGGAAGGTAAGAAGGAAAGAAGGAAGTATGTATTCCAGGAAGGAAGAAATGAAGGAAGGAAGTATTTCAGGAAGCATTACAGGATGTATTCCAGGAAGTAGCCCAAAATGGAAGGAAGGAAGGAAGGAAGGAAGTATTGCAGGAAGTATTCCAGGAAGGAAGGAAAGAAGCAAGGAGGGAAGGAAGGAAAGAAGTTAAGAAAGAAGGGGAGAAGGAAAGAAGGAAAGAAGGAAGGAAGTATGTAAGCTAGGAAAGAAGAAAAGAAGGAAAAAAGAATTCCAGGAAGTATTCCAGGAAGTATTCCAGGAAGTATTCCAGGAAGTATTCCCGGAAGTATTCCAGAAAGGAAGGAAGGTAAGAAGGAAGGAAGGTAAGAAGGTAGGAAGGTAAGAAGGAAAGAAGGAAGTATGTATTCCAGGAAGGAAGAAATGAAGGAAGCAAATATTTCAGGAAGCATTACAGGAAGTATTCCAGGAAGTAGTCCAAAATGGAAGGAAGGAAGGAAGGAAGGAAGGAAGGAAGGAAGGAAGGAAGGAAGGAAGTATTGCAGGAAGTATTCCAGGAAGGAAGGAAAGAAGCAAGGAGGGAAGGACGGAAAGAAGTTAAGAAAGAAGGGGAGAAGGAAAGAAGGAAAGAAGGAAGGGAGTATGTATTCTAGAAAAGAAGAAAAGAAGGAAAAAAGTATTCCAGGAAGTATTCCAGGAAGTATTCCAGGAAGTATTCCCGGAAGTATTCCAGGAAGTATTCCAGAAAGGAAGGAAGGTAAGAAGGAAGGAAGGTAAAAAGGAAAGAAGGAAGTATGTATTCCATGAAGGAAGAAATGAAGGAAGGAAGTATTTCAGGAAGCATTACAGGAAGTATTCCAGGAAGTAGTCAAGGATGGAAGGAAGGAAGGAAGGAAGTATTGCAGGAAGTATTCCAGGAAGGAAGGAAAGAAGCAAGGAGGGAAGGAAGGAAAGAAGTGAAGAAAGAAGGGGAGAAGGAAAGAAGGAAAGAAGGAAGGAAGTATGTATGCCAGGAAAGAAGAAAAGAAGGAAAAAAGAATTCCAGGAAGTATTCAAGGAAGTATTCCAGGAAGTATTCCCGGAAGTATTCCAGCAAGTATTCCAGAAAGGAAGGAAGGTAAGAAGGAAGGAAGGTAAGAAGGAAAGAAGGCAGTATGTATTCCAGGAAGGAAGAAATGAAAGAAGGAATTATTTCAGGAAGCATTACAGGAAGTATTCAAGGAAGTAGTCCAAAATGGAAGGAAGGAAGGAAGGAAGTATTGCAGGAAGTATTCCAGGAAGGAAGGAAAGAAGCAAGGAGGGAAGGAAGGAAAGAAGTTAAGAAAGAACGGGAGTAGGAAAGAAGGAAAGAAGGAAGGAAGTATGTATGCTAGGAAAGAAGAAAAGAAGGAAAAAAGAATTCCAGGAAGTATTCCAGGAAGTATTCCCGGAAGTATTCCAGGAAGTATTCCAGAAAGGAAGGAAGGTAAGAAGGAAGGAAGGTAAGAAGGAAGGAAGGTAAAAAGGAAAGCGGGAAGTATGTATTCTAGGATGGAAGAAATGAAGGAAGGAAGTATTTCAGGAAGCATTTCGGGAAGTATTCCAGGAAGTAGTCCAAAATGGAAGAAAGGAAGGAAGGAAGGAAGTATTGCAGGAAGTATTCCAGGAAGGAAGGAAAGAAGCAAGGAGGGAAGGAAGGAAAAAGTTAAGAAAGAAGGGGAGAAGGAAAGAAGGAAAGAAGGAAGGAAGTATGTATGCTAGGAAAGAAGAAAAGAAGGAAAAAAGAATTCCAGGAAGTATTCCAGGAAGTATTCCAGGAAGTATTCCAGGAAGTATTCCAGAAAGGGAGGAAGGTAAGAAGGAAGGAAGGTAAGAAGGAAAGAAGGAAGTATGTATTCCAGGAAGGAAGAAATGAAAGAAGGAAGTATTTCAGGAAGCATTACAGGATGTATTCCAGGAAGTAGTCAAAAATGGAAGGAAGGAAGGAAGTAAGTATTGCAGGAAGTATTCCAGGAAGGAAGGAAAGAAGCAAGGAGGGATGGAAGGAAAGAAGTTAAGAAAGAAGGGATGAAGGAAAGAAGGAAAGAAGGAAGGAAGTATGTATGCTAGGACAGAAGAAAAGAAGGAAAATAGAATTCCGGGAAGTATTCCAGGAATTATTCCAGGAAGTATTCCAGGAAGTATTCCCGAAAGTATTCCAGAAAGGAAGGAAGGTAAGAAGGAAGGAAGGTAAGAAGGAAAGAAGGAAGTATGTATTCCAGGAAGGAAGAAATGAAGGAAGGAATTATTTCAGGAAGCATTACAGGAAGTATTCCAGGAAGTATTCCAAAATGGAAGGAAGGAAGGAAGTATTGCAGGGAGTATTCCAGGAAGGAAGGAAAGAAGCAAGGAGGGAAGGACGGAAAGAAGTTAAGAAAGAAGGGGAGAAGGAAAGAAGGAAAGAAGGAAGGAAGTATGTATGCTAGGAAAGAAGAAAAGAAGGAAAAAAGAATTCCAGGAAGTATTCATGGAAGTATTCCAGGAAGTATTCCAGGAAGTAATCCAGAAAGGAAAGAAGGTAAGAAGGAAGGAAGGTAAGAAGGAAAGAAGGCAGTATGTATTCCAGGAAGGAAGAAATGAAGGAAGGAAGTATTTCAGGAAGCATTACAGGAAGTATTCCAGGAAGTAGTCCAAAATGGAAGGAAGGAAGGAAGGAAGGAAGGAAGTATTGCAGGAAGTATTCCAGGAAGGAAGGAAAGAAGCAAGGAGGGAAGGAAGGAAAGAAGTTAAGAAAGAAGGGGAGAAGGAAAGAAGGAAAGAAGGAAGGAAGTATGTATGCTAGGAAAGAAGAAAAGAAGGAAAAAAGAATTCCAGGTAGTATTCCAGGAAGTATTCCAGGAAGTATTCCCGGAAGTATTCCAGGAAGTATTCCAGAAAGGAAGGAAGGTAAGAAGGAAGGAAGGTAAGAAGGAAAGAAGGAAGTATGTATTCCAGGAAGGAAGAAATGAAGGAAGGAAGTATTTCAGGAAGCATTACAGGAAGTATTCCAGGAAGTAGTCCAAAATGGAAGGAAGGAAGGAAGTATTGCAGGAAGTATTCCAGGAAGGAAGGAAAGAAGCAAAAAGGGAAGGAAGGAAAGAAGTGAAGAAAGAAGGGGAGGAGGAAAGAAGGAAAGAAGAAAGGAAGTATGTATGCTAGGAAAGAAGAAAAGAAGGAAAAAAGAATTCCAGGAAGTATTCCAGGAAGTATTCCCGGAAGTATTCCAGGAAGTATTCCAGAAAGGAAGGAAGGTAAGAAGGAAGGAATGTAAGAAGGAAAGAAGGAAGTATGTATTCCAGGAAGGAAGAAATGAAGGAAGGAAGTATTTCAGGAAGCATTACAGGAAGTATTCCAGGAAGTAGTCCAAAATGGAAGGAAGGAAAGAAGTATTGCAGGAAGTATTCCAGGAAGGAAGGAAAGAAGCAAGGAGGGAAGGAAGGAAAGAAGTGAAGAAAGAAGGGGAGAAGGAAAGAAGGAAAGAAGGAAGGAAGTATGTATGCTAGGAAAGAAGAAAAGAAGGAAAAAAGAATTCCAGGAAGTATTCCAGGAAGTATTCCAGAAAGCATTCCCGGAAGTATTCCCGCAAGTATTCCAGAAAGGAAGGAAGGTAAGAAGGAAGGAAGGTAAGAAGGAAAGAAGGTAGTATGTATTCCAGGAAGGAAGAAATGAAGGAAGGAAGTATTTCAGGAAGCATTACAGGAAGTATTCCAGGAAGTAGTCCAAAATGGAAGGAAGGAAGGAAGGAAGTATTGCAGGAAGTATTCCAGGAAGGAAGGAAAGAAGCAAGGAGGGAAGGAAGGAAAGAAGTGAAGAAAGAAGGGGAGAAGGAAAGAAGGAAAGAAGGAAGGAAGTATGTATGCTAGGAAAGAAGAAAAGAAGGAAAAAAGAATTCCAGGAAGTATTCCAGGAAGTATTCCAGGAAGTATTCCCGGAAGTATTCCAGAAAGGAAGGAAGGTAAGAAGGAAGGAAGGTAAGAAGGAAGCAAGGTAAGAAGGAAAGAAGGAAGTATGTATTCCAGGAAGGAAGAAATGAAGGAAGGAAGTATTTCAGGAAGCATTACAGGAAGTATTCCAGGAAGTATTCCAAAATGGAAGGAAGGAAGGAAGTATTGCAGGGAGTATTCCAGGAAGGAAGGGAAGAAGCAAGGAGGGAAGGACGGAAAGAAGTTAAGAAAGAAGGGGAGAAGGAAAGAAGGAAAGAAGGAAGGAAGTATGTATGCTAGGAAAGAAGAAAAGAAGGAAAAAAGAATTCCAGGAAGTATTCCAAGAAGTATTCCAGGAAGTATTCCAGGAAGTAATCCAGAAAGGAAGGAAGGTAAGAAGGAAGGAAGGTAAGAAGGAAAGAAGGAAGTATGTATTCCAGGAAGGAAGAAATGAAGGAAGGAAGTATTTCAGGAAGCATTACAGGAAGTATTCCAGGAAGTAGTCGAAAATGGAAGGAAGGAAGGAAGGAAGGAAGTATTGCAGGAAGTATTCCAGAAAGGAAGGAAAGAAGCAAGGAGGGAAGGAAGGAAAGAAGTTAAGAAAGAAGGGGAGAAGGAAAGAAGGAAAGAAGGAAGGAAGTATGTATGCTAGGAAAGAAGAAAAGAAGGAAAAAAGAATTCCAGGTAGTATTCCAGGAAGTATTCCAGGAAGTATTCCCGGAAGTATTCCAGAAAGGAAGGAAGGTAAGAAGGAAGGAAGGTAAGAAGGAAGGAAGGTAAGAAGGAAAGAGGGAGGTATGTATTCCAGGAAGAAGAAATGAAGGAAGGAAGTATTTCAGGAAGCATTACAGGAAGTATTCCAGGAAGTAGTCCAAAATGGAAGGAAGGAAGGAAGGAAGTATTGCAGGAAGTATTCAAAGAAGGAAGGAAAGAAGCAAGGAGGGAAGTAAGGAAAAAGTTAAGAAAGAAGGGGAGAAGGAAAGAAGGAAAGAAGGAAGGAAGTATGTATGCTAGGAAAGAAGAAAAGAAGGAAAAAAGAATTCCAGGAAGTATTCCAGGAAGTATTCCAGGAAGTATTCCAGGAAGTATGCCAGAAAGGAAGGAAGGTAAGAAGGTAGGAAGGTAAGAAGGAAAGAAGGAAGTATGTATTCCAGGAAGGAAGAAATGAAGGAAGGAAGTATTTCAGGAAGCATTACAGGATGTATTCCAGGAAGTAGCCCAAAATGGAAGGAAGGAAGGAAGGAAGTATTGCAGGAAGTATTCCAGGAAGAAAGGAAAGAAGCAAGGAGGGAAGGAAGGAAAGAAGTTAAGAAAGAAGGGGAGAAGGAAAGAAGGAAAGAAGGAAGGAAGTATGTAAGCTAGGAAAGAAGAAAAGAAGGAAAAAAGAATTCCAGGAAGTATTCCAGGAAGTATTCCAGGAAGTATTCCAGGAAGTATTCCCGGAAGTATTCCAGAAAGGAAGGAAGGTAAGAAGGAAGGAAGGTAAGAAGGTAGGAAGGTAAGAAGGAAAGAAGGAAGTATGTATTCCAGGAAGGAAGAAATGAAGGAAGCAAATATTTCAGGAAGCATTACAGGAAGTATTCCAGGAAGTAGTCCAAAATGGAAGGAAGGAAGGAAGGAAGGAAGGAAGGAAGGAAGGAAGGAAGGAAGGAAGGAAGGAAGGAAGGAAGGAAGGAAGGAAGGAAGGAAGTATTGCAGGAAGTATTCCAGGAAGGAAGGAAAGAAGCAAGGAGGGAAGGACGGAAAGAAGTTAAGAAAGAAGGGGAGAAGGAAAGAAGGAAAGAAGGAAGGGAGTATGTATTCTAGAAAAGAAGAAAAGAAGGAAAAAAGTATTCCAGGAAGTATTCCAGGAAGTATTCCAGGAAGTATTCCCGGAAGTATTCCAGGAAGTATTCCAGAAAGGAAGGAAGGTAAGAAGGAAGGAAGGTAAAAAGGAAAGAAGGAAGTATGTATTCCATGAAGGAAGAAATGAAGGAAGGAAGTATTTCAGGAAGCATTACAGGAAGTATTCCAGGAAGTAGTCAAGGATGGAAGGAAGGAAGGAAGGAAGTATTGCAGGAAGTATTCCAGGAAGGAAGGAAAGAAGCAAGGAGGGAAGGAAGGAAAGAAGTGAAGAAAGAAGGGGAGAAGGAAAGAAGGAAAGAAGGAAGGAAGTATGTATGCCAGGAAAGAAGAAAAGAAGGAAAAAAGAATTCCAGGAAGTATTCAAGGAAGTATTCCAGGAAGTATTCCCGGAAGTATTCCAGCAAGTATTCCAGAAAGGAAGGAAGGTAAGAAGGAAGGAAGGTAAGAAGGAAAGAAGGCAGTATGTATTCCAGGAAGGAAGAAATGAAAGAAGGAATTATTTCAGGAAGCATTACAGGAAGTATTCAAGGAAGTAGTCCAAAATGGAAGGAAGGAAGGAAGGAAGGAAGTATTGCAGGAAGTATTCCAGGAAGGAAGGAAAGAAGCAAGGAGGGAAGGAAGGAAAGAAGTTAAGAAAGAACGGGAGTAGGAAAGAAGGAAAGAAGGAAGGAAGTATGTATGCTAGGAAAGAAGAAAAAAAGGAAAAAAGAATTCCAGGAAGTATTCCAGGAAGTATTCCCGGAAGTATTCCAGGAAGTATTCCAGAAAGGAAGGAAGGTAAGAAGGAAGGAAGGTAAGAAGGAAGGAAGGTAAAAAGGAAAGCGGGAAGTATGTATTCCAGGATGGAAGAAATGAAGGAAGGAAGTATTTCAGGAAGCATTTCGGGAAGTATTCCAGGAAGTAGTCCAAAATGGAAGAAAGGAAGGAAGGAAGGAAGTATTGCAGGAAGTATTCCAGGAAGGAAGGAAAGAAGCAAGGAGGGAAGGAAGGAAAAAGTTAAGAAAGAAGGGGAGAAGGAAAGAAGGAAAGAAGGAAGGAAGTATGTATGCTAGGAAAGAAGAAAAGAAGGAAAAAAGAATTCCAGGAAGTATTCCAGGAAGTATTCCAGGAAGTATTCCAGGAAGTATTCCAGAAAGGGAGGAAGGTAAGAAGGAAGGAAGGTAAGAAGGAAAGAAGGAAGTATGTATTCCAGGAAGGAAGAAATGAAAGAAGGAAGTATTTCAGGAAGCATTACAGGATGTATTCCAGGAAGTAGTCAAAAATGGAAGGAAGGAAGGAAGTAAGTATTGCAGGAAGTATTCCAGGAAGGAAGGAAAGAAGCAAGGAGGGATGGAAGGAAAGAAGTTAAGAAAGAAGGGATGAAGGAAAGAAGGAAAGAAGGAAGGAAGTATGTATGCTAGGACAGAAGAAAAGAAGGAAAATAGAATTCCGGGAAGTATTCCAGGAATTATTCCAGGAAGTATTCCAGGAAGTATTCCCGAAAGTATTCCAGAAAGGAAGGAAGGTAAGAAGGAAGGAAGGTAAGAAGGAAAGAAGGAAGTATGTATTCCAGGAAGGAAGAAATGAAGGAAGGAATTATTTCAGGAAGCATTACAGGAAGTATTCCAGGAAGTATTCCAAAATGGAAGGAAGGAAGGAAGTATTGCAGGGAGTATTCCAGGAAGGAAGGAAAGAAGCAAGGAGGGAAGGACGGAAAGAAGTTAAGAAAGAAGGGGAGAAGGAAAGAAGGAAAGAAGGAAGGAAGTATGTATGCTAGGAAAGAAGAAAAGAAGGAAAAAAGAATTCCAGGAAGTATTCATGGAAGTATTCCAGGAAGTATTCCAGGAAGTAATCCAGAAAGGAAAGAAGGTAAGAAGGAAGGAAGGTAAGAAGGAAAGAAGGCAGTATGTATTCCAGGAAGGAAGAAATGAAGGAAGGAAGTATTTCAGGAAGCATTACAGGAAGTATTCCAGGAAGTAGTCCAAAATGGAAGGAAGGAAGGAAGGAAGGAAGTATTGCAGGAAGTATTCCAGGAAGGAAGGAAAGAAGCAAGGAGGGAAGGAAGGAAAGAAGTTAAGAAAGAAGGGGAGAAGGAAAGAAGGAAAGAAGGAAGGAAGTATGTATGCTAGGAAAGAAGAAAAGAAGGAAAAAAGAATTCCAGGTAGTATTCCAGGAAGTATTCCAGGAAGTATTCCCGGAAGTATTCCAGGAAGTATTCCAGAAAGCAAGGAAGGTAAGAAGGAAGGAAGGTAAGAAGGAAAGAAGGAAGTATGTATTCCAGGAAGGAAGAAATGAAGGAAGGAAGTATTTCAGGAAGCATTACAGGAAGTATTCCAGGAAGTAGTCCAAAATGGAAAGAAGGAAGGAAGTATTGCAGGAAGTATTCCAGGAAGGAAGGAAATAAGCAAAAAGGGAAGGAAGGAAAGAAGTGAAGAAAGAAGGGGAGGAGGAAAGAAGGAAAGAAGAAAGGAAGTATGTATGCTAGGAAAGAAGAAAAGAAGGAAAAAAGAATTCCAGGAAGTATTCCAGGAAGTATTCCCGGAAGTATTCCAGGAAGTATTCCAGAAAGGAAGGAAGGTAAGAAGGAAGGAATGTAAGAAGGAAAGAAGGAAGTATGTATTCCAGGAAGGAAGAAATGAAGGAAGGAAGTATTTCAGGAAGCATTACAGGAAGTATTCCAGGAAGTAGTCCAAAATGGAAGGAAGGAAAGAAGTATTGCAGGAAGTATTCCAGGAAGGAAGGAAAGAAGCAAGGAGGGAAGGAAGGAAAGAAGTGAAGAAAGAAGGGGAGAAGGAAAGAAGGAAAGAAGGAAGGAAGTATGTATGCTAGAAAAGAAGAAAAGAAGGAAAAAAGAATTCCAGGAAGTATTCCAGGAAGTATTCCAGAAAGCATTCCCGGAAGTATTCCCGCAAGTATTCCAGAAAGGAAGGAAGGTAAGAAGGAAGGAAGGTAAGAAGGAAAGAAGGTAGTATGTATTCCAGGAAGGAAGAAATGAAGGAAGGAAGTATTTCAGGAAGCATTACAGGAAGTATTCCAGGAAGTAGTCCAAAATGGAAGGAAGGAAGGAAGGAAGTATTGCAGGAAGTATTCCAGGAAGGAAGGAAAGAAGCAAGGAGGGAAGGAAGGAAAGAAGTGAAGAAAGAAGGGGAGAAGGAAAGAAGGAAAGAAGGAAGGAAGTATGTATGCTAGGAAAGAAGAAAAGAAGGAAAAAAGAATTCCAGGAAGTATTCCAGGAAGTATTCCAGGAAGTATTCCAGGAAGTATTCCCGGAAGTATTCCAGAAAGGAAGGAAGGTAAGAAGGAAGGAAGGTAAGAAGGAAGCAAGGTAAGAAGGAAAGAAGGAAGTATGTATTCCAGGAAGGAAGAAATGAAGGAAGTAAATATTTCAGGAAGCATTACAGGAAGTATTCCAGGAAGTAGTCCAAAATGGAAGGAAGGAAGGAAGGAAGGAAGGAAGTATTGCAGGAAGTATTCCAGGAAGGAAGGAAAGAAGCAAGGAGGGAAGGAAGGAAAGAAGTTAAGAAAAAAGGGGAGAAGGAAAGAAGGAAAGAAGGAAGGAAGTATGTATGCTAGAAAAGAAGAAAAGAAGGAAAAAAGTATTCCAGGAAGTATTCCAGGAAGTATTCCAGGAAGTATTCCAGGAAGTATTCCCGGAAGTATTCCAGGAAGTATTCCAGAAAGGAAGGAAGGTAAGAAGGAAGGAAGGTAAAAAGGCAAGAAGGAAGTATGTATTCCAGGAAGGAAGAAATGAAGGAAGGAAGTATTTCAGGAAGCATTACAGGAAGTATTCCAGGAAGTAGTCCAAAATGGAAGGAAGGAAGGAAGGAAGGAAGCATTGCAGGAAGTATTCCAGGAAGCTAGGAAAGAAGCAAGGAGGGAAGGAAGGAAAGAAGTTAAGAAAGAAGGGGAGAAGGAAAGAAGGAAAGAAGGAAGGAAGTATGTATGCCAGGAAAGAAGAAAAGAAGGAAAAAAGAATTCCAGGAAGTATTCCAGGAAGTATTCCAGGAAGTATTCCCGGAAGTATTCCAGCAAGTATTCCAGAAAGGAAGGAAGGTAAGAAGGAAGGAAGGTAAGAAGGAAAGAAGGCAGTATGTATTCCAGGAAGGAAGAAATGAAAGAAGGAAGTATTTCAGGAAGCATTACAGGAAGTATTCCAGGAAGTAGTCCAAAATGGAAGGAAGGAAGGAAGGAAGTATTGCAGGAAGTATTCCAGGAAGGAAGGAAAGAAGCAAGGAGGGAAGGAAGGAAAGAAGTCAAGAAAGAAGGGGAGTAGGAAAGAAGGAAAGAAGGAAGGAAGTATGTATGCTAGGAAAGAAGAAAAGAAGGAAAAAAGAATTCCAGGAAGTATTCCAGGAAGTATTCCAGGAAGTATTCCAGGAAGTATTCCAGAAAGGAAGGAAGGTAAGAAGGAAGGAAGGTAAGAAGGAAGGAAGGTAAGAAGGAAAGAGGGAAGTATGTATTCCAGGAAGGAAGAAATGAAGGAAGGAATTATTACAGGAAGCATTACAGGAAGTATTCCAGGAAGTAGTCCAAAATGGAAGGAAGGAAGGAAGTATTGCAGGAAGTATTCCAGGAAGGAAGGAAAGAAGCAAGGAGGGAAGTAAGGAAAGAAGAGAAGAAAGAAGGGGAGAAGGAAAGAAGGAAAGAAGGAAGGAAGTATGTATGCTAGGAAAGAAGAAAAGAAGGAAAAAAGAATTCCAGGAAGTATTCCAGGAAGTATTCCAGGAAGTATTCCAGGAAGTATTCCAGAAAGGGAGGAAGGTAAGAAGGAAGGAAGGTAAGAAGGAAAGAAGGAAGTATGTATTCCAGGAAGGAAGAAATGAAGGAAGGAAGTATTTCAGGAAGCATTACAGGATGTATTCCAGGAAGTAGTCAAAAATGGAAGGAAGGAAGGAAGGAAGTATTGCAGGAAGTATTCCAGGAAGGAAGGAAAGAAGCAAGGAGGGAAGGAAGGAAAGAAGTTAAGAAAGAAGGGGAGAAGGAAAGAAGGAAAGAAGGAAGGAAGTATGTATGCTAGGACAGAAGAAAAGAAGGAAAATAGAATTCCAGGAAGTATTCCAGGAAGTATTCCAGGAAGTATTCCAGGAAGTATTCCCGGAAGTATTCCAGAAAGGAAGGAAGGTGAGAAGGAAGGAAGGTAAGAAGGAAAGAAGGAAGTATGTATTCCAGGAAGGAAGAAATGAAGGAAGGAAGTATTTCAGGAAGCATTACAGGAAGTATTCCAGGAAGTATTCCAAAATGGAAGGAAGGAAGGAAGTATTGCAGGGAGTATTCCAGGAAGGAAGGAAAGAAGCAAGGAGGGAAGGAAGGAAAGAAGTGAAGAAAGAAGGGGAGAAGGAAAGAAGGAAAGAAGGAAGGAAGTATGTATGCTAGGAAAGAAGAAAAGAAGGAAAAAAGAATTCCAGGAAGTATTCCAGGAAGTATTCCAGGAAGTAATCCAGAAAGGAAAGAAGGTAAGAAGGAAGGAAGGTAAGAAGGAAAGAAGGCAGTATGTATTCCAGGAAGGAAGAAATGAAGGAAGGAAGTATTTCAGGAAGCATTACAGGAAGTATTCCAGGAAGTACTCCAAAATGGAAGGAAGGAATGAAGGAAGGAAGTATTGCAGGAAGTATTCCAGGAAGGAAGGAAAGAAGCAAGGAGGGAAGGAAGGAAAGAAGTTAAGAAAGAAGGGGAGAAGGAAAGAAGGAAAGAAGGAAGGAAGTATGTATGCTAGGAAAGAAGAAAAGAAGGAAAAAAGAATTCCAGGTAGTATTCCAGGAAGTATTCCAGGAAGTATTCCCGGAAGTATTCCAGCAAGTATTCCAGAAAGGAAGGAAGGTAAGAAGGAAGGAAGGTAAGAAGGAAAGAAGGAAGTATGTATTCCAGGAAGGAAGAAATGAAGGAAGGAAATATTTCAGGAAGCATTACAGGAAGTATTCCAGGAAGTAGTCCAAAATGGAAGGAAGGAAGGAAGTATTGCAAGAAGTATTCCAGGAAGGAAGGAAAGAAGCAAAAAGGGAAGGAAGGAAAGAAGTGAAGAAAGAAGGGGAGGAGGAAAGAAGGAAAGAAGAAAGGAAGTATGTATGCTAGGAAAGAAGAAAAGAAGGAAAAAAGAATTCCAGGAAGTATTCTAGGAAGTATTCCCGGAAGTATTCCAGGAAGTATTCCAGAAAGGATGGAAGGTAAGAAGGAAGGAAGGTAAGAAGGAAAGAAGGAAGTATGTATTCCAGGAAGGAAGAAATGAAGGAAGGAAGTATTTCAGGAAGCATTACAGGAAGTATTCCAGGAAGTAGTCCAAAATGGAAGGAAGGAAGGAAGGAAGTATTGCAGGAAGTATTCCAGGAAGGAAGGAAAGAAGCAAGGAGGGAAGGAAGGAAAGAAGTTAAGAAAGAAGGGGAGAAGGAAAGAAGGAAAGAAGGAAGGAAGTATGTATGCTAGGAAAGAAGAAAAGAAGGAAAAAAGAATTCCATGAAGTATTCCAGGAAGTATTCCAGGAAGTATTCCAGGAAGTATTTCAGAAAGGAAGGAAGGTAAGAAGGAAGGAAGGTAAGAAGGAAAGAAGGAAGTATGTATTCCAGGAAGGAAGAAATGAAGGAAGGAAGTATTTCAGGAAGCATTACAGGAAGTATTCCAGGAAGTAGTCCAAAATGGAAGGAAGGAAGGAAGTATTGCAGGAAGTATTCCAGGAAGGCAGGAAAGAAGCAAGGAGGGAAGGAAGGAAAGAAGTGAAGAAAGAAGGGGAGAAGGAAAGAAGGAAAGAAGGAAGGAAGTATGTATGCTAGGAAAGAAGAAAAGAAGGAAAAAAGAATTCCAGGAAGTATTCCAGGAAGTATTCCAGAAAGCATTCCCGGAAGTATTCCCGCAAGTATTCCAGAAAGGAAGGAAGGTAAGAAGGAAGGAAGGTAAGAAGGAAAGAAGGTAGTATTTATTCCAGGAAGGAAGAAATGAAGGAAGGAAGTATTTCAGGAAGCATTACAGGAAGTATTCCAGGAAGTAGTCCAAAATGGAAGGAAGGAAGGAAGAAATGAAGTATTGCAGGAAGTATTCCAGGAAAGAAGGAAAGAAGCAAGGAGGGAAGGAAGGAAAGAAGTTAAGAAAGAAGGGGAGAAGGAAAGAAGGAAAGAAGGAAGGAAGTATGTATGCTAGGAAAGAAAAAAAGAAGGAAAAAAGAATTCCAGGAAGTATTCCAGGAAGTATTCCAGGAAGTATTCCCGGAAGTATTCCAGGAAGTATTCCAGAAAGGAAGGAAGGAAAGAAGGAAGGAAGGTAAGAAAGAAAGAAGGAAGTATGTATTCCAGGAAGGAAGAAATGAAGGAAGGAAGTATTTCAGGAAGCATTACAGGAAGTATTCCAGGAAGTAGTCCAAAATGGAAGGAAGGAAGGAAGGAAGGAAGGAAGGAAGTATTGCAGGAAGTATTCCAGGAAGGAAGGAAAGAAGCAAGGAGGGAAGGAAGGAAAGAAGTTAAGAAAGAAGGGGAGAAGGAAAGAAGGAAAGAAGGAAGGAAATATGTATGCTAGGAAAGAAGAAAAGAAGGAAAAAAGAATTCCAGGAAGTATTCCAGGAAGTATTCCAGGAAGTATTCCCGGAAGTATTCCAGGAAGTATTCCAGAAAGGAAGTAAGGTAAGAAGGAAGGAAGGTAAGAAAGAAAGAAGGAAGTATGTATTCCAGGAAGGAGGAAATGAAGGAAGGAAGTATTTCAGGAAGCATTACAGGAAGTATTCCGGGAAGTAGTCCAAAATGGAAGGAAGGAAGGAAGGAAGTATTTCAGGAAGTATTCCAGGAAGGAAGGAAAGAAGCAAGGAGGGAAGGAAGGAAAGAAGTGAAGAAAGAAGGGGAGAAGGAAAGAAGGAAAGAAGGAAGGAAATATGTATGCTAGGAAAGAAGAAAAGAAGGAAAATAGAATTCCAGGAAGTATTCCAGGAAGTATTCCAGGAAGTATTCCAGGAAGTATTCCCGGAAGTATTCCAGAAAGGAAGGAAGGTAAGAAGGAAGGAAGGTAAGAAGGAAAGAAGGAAGTATGTATTCCAGGAAGGAAGAAATGAAGGAAGGAAGTATTTCAGGAAGCATTACAGGAAGTATTCCAGGAAGTAGTCCAAAATGGAAGGAAGGAAGGAAGTATTGCAGGAAGTATTCCAGGAAGGAAGGAAAGAAGCAAGGAGGGAAGGAAGGAAAGAAGTGAAGAAAGAAGGCGAGAAGGAAAGAAGGAAAGAAGGAAGGAAGTATGTATGCTAGGAAAGAAGAAAAGAAGGAAAAAAGGATTCCAGGAAGTATTCCAGGAAGTAATCCAGAAAGGAAAGAAGGTAAGAAGGAAGGAAGGTAAAAAGGAAAGAAGGCAGTATGTATTCCAGGAAGGAAGAAATGAAGGAAGGAAGTATTTCAGGAAGCATTACAGGAAGTATTCCAGGAAGTAGTCCAAAATGGAAGGAAGGAATGAAGGAAGGAAGTATTGCAGGAAGTATTCCAGGAAGGAAGGAAAGAAGCAAGGAGGGAAGGAAGGAAAGAAGTTAAGAAAGAAGGGGAGAAGGAAAGAAGGAAAGAAGGAAGGAAGTATGTATGCTAGGAAAGAAGAAAAGAAGGAAAAAAGAATTCCAGGTAGTATTCCAGGAAGTATTCCAGGAAGTATTCCCGGAAGTATTCCAGGAAGTATTCCAGAAAAAAAGGAATGTAAGAAGGAAGGAAGGTAAGAAGGAAAGAAGGAATATGTATTCCAGGAAGGAAGAAATGAAGGAAGGAAGTATTTCAGGAAGCATTACAGGAAGAATTCCAGGAAGTAGTCCAAAATGGAAGGAAGGAAGGAAGGAAGTATTGCAGGAAGTATTCCAGGAAGGAAGGAAAGAAGCAAAAAGGGAAGGAAGGAAAGAAGTTAAGAAAGAAGGGGAGAAGGAAAGAAGGAAAGAAGGAAGGAAGTATGTATGCTAGGAAAGAAGAAAAGAAGGAAAAAAGAATTCCAGGAAGTATTCTAGGAAGTATTCCCGGAAGTATTCCAGGAAGTATTCCAGAAAGGAAGGAAGGTAAGAAGGAAGGAAGGTAAGAAGGAAAGAAGGAAGTATGTATTCCAGGAAGGAAGAAATGAAGGAAGGAAGTATTTCAGGAAGCATTACAGGAAGTATTCCAGGAAGTAGTCCAAAATGGAAGGAAGGAAGGAAGGAAGGAAGTATTGCAGGAAGTATTCCAGGAAGGAAGGAAAGAAGCAAGGAGGGAAGGAAGGAAAGAAGTGAAGAAAGAAGGGGAGAAGGCAAGAAGGAAAGAAGGAAGGAAGTATGTATGCTAGGAAAGAAGAAAAGAAGGAAAAAAGAATTCCAGGAAGTATTCCAGGAAGTATTCCAGGAAGTATTCCAGGAAGTATTTCAGAAAGGAAGGAAGGTAAGAAGGAAGGAAGGTAAGAAGGAAAGAAGGAAGTATGTATTCCAGGAAGGAAGAAATGAAAGAAGGAAGTATTTCAGGAAGCATTACAGGATGTATTCCAGGAAGTAGTCAAAAATGGAAGGAAGGAAGGAAGTAAGTATTGCAGGAAGTATTCCAGGAAGGAAGGAAAGAAGCAAGGAGGGATGGAAGGAAAGAAGTTAAGAAAGAAGGGATGAAGGAAAGAAGGAAAGAAGGAAGGAAGTATGTATGCTAGGACAGAAGAAAAGAAGGAAAATAGAATTCCGGGAAGTATTCCAGGAATTATTCCAGGAAGTATTCCAGGAAGTATTCCCGAAAGTATTCCAGAAAGGAAGGAAGGTAAGAAGGAAGGAAGGTAAGAAGGAAAGAAGGAAGTATGTATTCCAGGAAGGAAGAAATGAAGGAAGGAATTATTTCAGGAAGCATTACAGGAAGTATTCCAGGAAGTATTCCAAAATGGAAGGAAGGAAGGAAGTATTGCAGGGAGTATTCCAGGAAGGAAGGAAAGAAGCAAGGAGGGAAGGACGGAAAGAAGTTAAGAAAGAAGGGGAGAAGGAAAGAAGGAAAGAAGGAAGGAAGTATGTATGCTAGGAAAGAAGAAAAGAAGGAAAAAAGAATTCCAGGAAGTATTCCAGGAAGTATTCCAGAAAGCATTCCCGGAAGTAATCCAGAAAGGAAAGAAGGTAAGAAGGAAGGAAGGTAAGAAGGAAAGAAGGCAGTATGTATTCCAGGAAGGAAGAAATGAAGGAAGGAAGTATTTCAGGAAGCATTACAGGAAGTATTCCAGGAAGTAGTCCAAAATTGAAGGAAGGAAGGAAGGAAGGAAGTATTGCAGGAAGTATTCCAGGAAGGAAGGAAAGAAGCAAGGAGGGAAGGAAGGAAAGAAGTTAAGAAAGAAGGGGAGAAGGAAAGAAGGAAAGAAGGAAGGAAGTATGTATGCTAGGAAAGAAGAAAAGAAGGAAAAAAGAATTCCAGGTAGTATTCCAGGAAGTATTCCAGGAAGTATTCCCGGAAGTATTCCAGGAAGTATTCCAGAAAGCAAGGAAGGTAAGAAGGAAGGAAGGTAAGAAGGAAAGAAGGAAGTATGTATTCCAGGAAGGAAGAAATGAAGGAAGGAAGTATTTCAGGAAGCATTACAGGAAGTATTCCAGGAAGTAGTCCAAAATGGAAGGAAGGAAGGAAGTATTGCAGGAAGTATTCCAGGAAGGAAGGAAAGAAGCAAAAAGGGAAGGAAGGAAAGAAGTGAAGAAAGAAGGGGAGGAGGAAAGAAGGAAAGAAGAAAGGAAGTATGTATGCTAGGAAAGAAGAAAAGAAGGAAAAAAGAATTCCAGGAAGTATTCCAGGAAGTATTCCCGGAAGTATTCCAGGAAGTATTCCAGAAAGGAAGGAAGGTAAGAAGGAAGGAATGTAAGAAGGAAAGAAGGAAGTATGTATTCCAGGAAGGAAGAAATGAAGGAAGGAAGTATTTCAGGAAGCATTACAGGAAGTATTCCAGGAAGTAGTCCAAAATGGAAGGAAGGAAAGAAGTATTGCAGGAAGTATTCCAGGAAGGAAGGAAAGAAGCAAGGAGGGAAGGAAGGAAAGAAGTGAAGAAAGAAGGGGAGAAGGAAAGAAGGAAAGAAGGAAGGAAATATGTATGCTAGGAAAGAAGAAAAGAAGGAAAAAAGAATTCCAGGAAGTATTCCAGGAAGTATTCCAGAAAGCATTCCCGGAAGTATTCCCGCAAGTATTCCAGAAAGGAAGGAAGGTAAGAAGGAAGGAAGGTAAGAAGGAAAGAAGGTAGTATGTATTCCAGGAAGGAAGAAATGAAGGAAGGAAGTATTTCAGGAAGCATTACAGGAAGTATTCCAGGAAGTAGTCCAAAATGGAAGGAAGGAAGGAAGGAAGTATTGCAGGAAGTATTCCAGGAAGGAAGGAAAGAAGCAAGGAGGGAAGGAAGGAAAGAAGTGAAGAAAGAAGGGGAGAAGGAAAGAAGGAAAGAAGGAAGGAAGTATGTATGCTAGGAAAGAAGAAAAGAAGGAAAAAAGAATTCCAGGAAGTATTCCAGGAAGTATTCCAGGAAGTATTCCAGGAAGTATTCCCGGAAGTATTCCAGAAAGGAAGGAAGGTAAGAAGGAAGGAAGGTAAGAAGGAAGCAAGGTAAGAAGGAAAGAAGGAAGTATGTATTCCAGGAAGGAAGAAATGAAGGAAGTAAATATTTCAGGAAGCATTACAGGAAGTATTCCAGGAAGTAGTCCAAAATGGAAGGAAGGAAGGAAGGAAGGAAGGAAGTATTGCAGGAAGTATTCCAGGAAGGAAGGAAAGAAGCAAGGAGGGAAGGAAGGAAAGAAGTTAAGAAAAAAGGGGAGAAGGAAAGAAGGAAAGAAGGAAGGAAGTATGTATGCTAGAAAAGAAGAAAAGAAGGAAAAAAGTATTCCAGGAAGTATTCCAGGAAGTATTCCAGGAAGTATTCCAGGAAGTATTCCCGGAAGTATTCCAGGAAGTATTCCAGAAAGGAAGGAAGGTAAGAAGGAAGGAAGGTAAAAAGGCAAGAAGGAAGTATGTATTCCAGGAAGGAAGAAATGAAGGAAGGAAGTATTTCAGGAAGCATTACAGGAAGTATTCCAGGAAGTAGTCCAAAATGGAAGGAAGGAAGGAAGGAAGGAAGCATTGCAGGAAGTATTCCAGGAAGCTAGGAAAGAAGCAAGGAGGGAAGGAAGGAAAGAAGTTAAGAAAGAAGGGGAGAAGGAAAGAAGGAAAGAAGGAAGGAAGTATGTATGCCAGGAAAGAAGAAAAGAAGGAAAAAAGAATTCCAGGAAGTATTCCAGGAAGTATTCCAGGAAGTATTCCCGGAAGTATTCCAGCAAGTATTCCAGAAAGGAAGGAAGGTAAGAAGGAAGGAAGGTAAGAAGGAAAGAAGGCAGTATGTATTCCAGGAAGGAAGAAATGAAAGAAGGAAGTATTTCAGGAAGCATTACAGGAAGTATTCCAGGAAGTAGTCCAAAATGGAAGGAAGGAAGGAAGGAAGTATTGCAGGAAGTATTCCAGGAAGGAAGGAAAGAAGCAAGGAGGGAAGGAAGGAAAGAAGTCAAGAAAGAAGGGGAGTAGGAAAGAAGGAAAGAAGGAAGGAAGTATGTATGCTAGGAAAGAAGAAAAGAAGGAAAAAAGAATTCCAGGAAGTATTCCAGGAAGTATTCCAGGAAGTATTCCAGGAAGTATTCCAGAAAGGAAGGAAGGTAAGAAGGAAGGAAGGTAAGAAGGAAGGAAGGTAAGAAGGAAAGAGGGAAGTATGTATTCCAGGAAGGAAGAAATGAAGGAAGGAATTATTACAGGAAGCATTACAGGAAGTATTCCAGGAAGTAGTCCAAAATGGAAGGAAGGAAGGAAGTATTGCAGGAAGTATTCCAGGAAGGAAGGAAAGAAGCAAGGAGGGAAGTAAGGAAAGAAGAGAAGAAAGAAGGGGAGAAGGAAAGAAGGAAAGAAGGAAGGAAGTATGTATGCTAGGAAAGAAGAAAAGAAGGAAAAAAGAATTCCAGGAAGTATTCCAGGAAGTATTCCAGGAAGTATTCCAGGAAGTATTCCAGAAAGGGAGGAAGGTAAGAAGGAAGGAAGGTAAGAAGGAAAGAAGGAAGTATGTATTCCAGGAAGGAAGAAATGAAGGAAGGAAGTATTTCAGGAAGCATTACAGGATGTATTCCAGGAAGTAGTCAAAAATGGAAGGAAGGAAGGAAGGAAGTATTGCAGGAAGTATTCCAGGAAGGAAGGAAAGAAGCAAGGAGGGAAGGAAGGAAAGAAGTTAAGAAAGAAGGGGAGAAGGAAAGAAGGAAAGAAGGAAGGAAGTATGTATGCTAGGACAGAAGAAAAGAAGGAAAATAGAATTCCAGGAAGTATTCCAGGAAGTATTCCAGGAAGTATTCCAGGAAGTATTCCCGGAAGTATTCCAGAAAGGAAGGAAGGTGAGAAGGAAGGAAGGTAAGAAGGAAAGAAGGAAGTATGTATTCCAGGAAGGAAGAAATGAAGGAAGGAAGTATTTCAGGAAGCATTACAGGAAGTATTCCAGGAAGTATTCCAAAATGGAAGGAAGGAAGGAAGTATTGCAGGGAGTATTCCAGGAAGGAAGGAAAGAAGCAAGGAGGGAAGGACGGAAAGAAGTTAAGAAAGAAGGGGAGAAGGAAAGAAGGAAAGAAGGAAGGAAGTATGTATGCTAGGAAAGAAGAAAAGAAGGAAAAAAGAATTCCAGGAAGTATTCCAGGAAGTATTCCAGGAAGTATACCCGGAAGTAATCCAGAAAGGAAAGAAGGTAAGAAGGAAGGAAGGTAAGAAGGAAAGAAGGCAGTATGTATTCCAGGAAGGAAGAAATGAAGGAAGGAAGTATTTCAGGAAGCATTACAGGAAGTATTCCAGGAAGTACTCCAAAATGGAAGGAAGGAATGAAGGAAGGAAGTATTGCAGGAAGTATTCCAGGAAGGAAGGAAAGAAGCAAGGAGGGAAGGAAGGAAAGAAGTTAAGAAAGAAGGGGAGAAGGAAAGAAGGAAAGAAGGAAGGAAGTATGTATGCTAGGAAAGAAGAAAAGAAGGAAAAAAGAATTCCAGGTAGTATTCCAGGAAGTATTCCAGGAAGTATTCCCGGAAGTATTCCAGCAAGTATTCCAGAAAGGAAGGAAGGTAAGAAGGAAGGAAGGTAAGAAGGAAAGAAGGAAGTATGTATTCCAGGAAGGAAGAAATGAAGGAAGGAAGTATTTCAGGAAGCATTACAGGAAGTATTCCAGGAAGTAGTCCAAAATGGAAGGAAGGAAGGAAGTATTGCAAGAAGTATTCCAGGAAGGAAGGAAAGAAGAAAAAAGGGAAGGAAGGAAAGAAGTGAAGAAAGAAGGGGAGGAGGAAAGAAGGAAAGAAGAAAGGAAGTATGTATGCTAGGAAAGAAGAAAAGAAGGAAAAAAGAATTCCAGGAAGTATTCTAGGAAGTATTCCCGGAAGTATTCCAGGAAGTATTCCAGAAAGGATGGAAGGTAAGAAGGAAGGAAGGTAAGAAGGAAAGAAGGAAGTATGTATTCCAGGAAGGAAGAAATGAAGGAAGGAAGTATTTCAGGAAGCATTACAGGAAGTATTCCAGGAAGTAGTCCAAAATGGAAGGAAGGAAGGAAGGAAGTATTGCAGGAAGTATTCCAGGAAGGAAGGAAAGAAGCAAGGAGGGAAGGAAGGAAAGAAGTTAAGAAAGAAGGGGAGAAGGAAAGAAGGAAAGAAGGAAGGAAGTATGTATGCTAGGAAAGAAAAAAAGAAGGAAAAAAGAATTCCAGGAAGTATTCCAGGAAGTATTCCAGGAAGTATTCCCGGAAGTATTCCAGGAAGTATTCCAGAAAGGAAGGAAGGTAAGAAGGAAGGAAGGTAAGAAAGAAAGAAGGAAGTATGTATTCCAGCAAGGAAGAAATGAAGGAAGGAAGTATTTCAGGAAGCATTACAGGAAGTATTCCAGGAAGTAGTCCAAAATGGAAGGAAGGAAGGAAGGAAGGAAGGAAGTATTGCAGGAAGTATTCCAGGAAGGAAGGAAAGAAGCAAGGAGGGAAGGAAGGAAAGAAGTTAAGAAAGAAGGGGAGAAGGAAAGAAGGAAAGAAGGAAGGAAATATGTATGCTAGGAAAGAAGAAAAGAAGGAAAAAAGAATTCCAGGAAGTATTCCAGGAAGTATTTCAGGAAGTATTCCCGGAAGTATTCCAGGAAGTATTCCAGAAAGGAAGTAAGGTAAGAAGGAAGGAAGGTAAGAAAGAAAGAAGGAAGTATGTATTCCAGGAAGGAGGAAATGAAGGAAGGAAGTATTTCAGGAAGCATTACAGGAAGTATTCCAGGAAGTATTCCAAAATGGAAGGAAGGAAGGAAGTATTGCAGGGAGTATTCCAGGAAGGAAGGAAAGAAGCAAGGAGGGAAGGACGGAAAGAAGTTAAGAAAGAAGGGGAGAAGGAAAGAAGGAAAGAAGGAAGGAAGTATGTATGCTAGGAAAGAAGAAAAGAAGGAAAAAAGAATTCCAGGAAGTATTCCAGGAAGTATTCCAGGAAGTATACCAGGAAGTAATCCAGAAAGGAAAGAAGGTAAGAAGGAAGGAAGGTAAGAAGGAAAGAAGGCAGTATGTATTCCAGGAAGGAAGAAATGAAGGAAGGAAGTATTTCAGGAAGCATTACAGGAAGTATTCCAGGAAGTACTCCAAAATGGAAGGAAGGAATGAAGGAAGGAAGTATTGCAGGAAGTATTCCAGGAAGGAAGGAAAGAAGCAAGGAGGGAAGGAAGGAAAGAAGTTAAGAAAGAAGGGGAGAAGGAAAGAAGGAAAGAAGGAAGGAAGTATGTATGCTAGGAAAGAAGAAAAGAAGGAAAAAAGAATTCCAGGTAGTATTCCAGGAAGTATTCCAGGAAGTATTCCCGGAAGTATTCCAGCAAGTATTCCAGAAAGGAAGGAAGGTAAGAAGGAAGGAAGGTAAGAAGGAAAGAAGGAAGTATGTATTCCAGGAAGGAAGAAATGAAGGAAGGAAGTATTTCAGGAAGCATTACAGGAAGTATTCCAGGAAGTAGTCCAAAATGGAAGGAAGGAAGGAAGTATTGCAAGAAGTATTCCAGGAAGGAAGGAAAGAAGAAAAAAGGGAAGGAAGGAAAGAAGTGAAGAAAGAAGGGGAGGAGGAAAGAAGGAAAGAAGAAAGGAAGTATGTATGCTAGGAAAGAAGAAAAGAAGGAAAAAAGAATTCCAGGAAGTATTCTAGGAAGTATTCCCGGAAGTATTCCAGGAAATATTCCAGAAAGGATGGAAGGTAAGAAGGAAGGAAGGTAAGAAGGAAAGAAGGAAGTATGTATTCCAGGAAGGAAGAAATGAAGGAAGGAAGTATTTCAGGAAGCATTACAGGAAGTATTCCAGGAAGTAGTCCAAAATGGAAGGAAGGAAGGAAGGAAGTATTGCAGGAAGTATTCCAGGAAGGAAGGAAAGAAGCAAGGAGGGAAGGAAGGAAAGAAGTTAAGAAAGAAGGGGAGAAGGAAAGAAGGAAAGAAGGAAGGAAGTATGTATGCTAGGAAAGAAAAAAAGAAGGAAAAAAGAATTCCAGGAAGTATTCCAGGAAGTATTCCAGGAAGTATTCCCGGAAGTATTCCAGGAAGTATTCCAGAAAGGAAGGAAGGTAAGAAGGAAGGAAGGTAAGAAAGAAAGAAGGAAGTATGTATTCCAGCAAGGAAGAAATGAAGGAAGGAAGTATTTCAGGAAGCATTACAGGAAGTATTCCAGGAAGTAGTCCAAAATGGAAGGAAGGAAGGAAGGAAGGAAGGAAGTATTGCAGTAAGTATTCCAGGAAGGAAGGAAAGAAGCAAGGAGGGAAGGAAGGAAAGAAGTTAAGAAAGAAGGGGAGAAGGAAAGAAGGAAAGAAGGAAGGAAATATGTATGCTAGGAAAGAAGAAAAGAAGGAAAAAAGAATTCCAGGAAGTATTCCAGGAAGTATTTCAGGAAGTATTCCCGGAAGTATTCCAGGAAGTATTCCAGAAAGGAAGTAAGGTAAGAAGGAAGGAAGGTAAGAAAGAAAGAAGGAAGTATGTATTCCAGGAAGGAGGAAATGAAGGAAGGAAGTATTTCAGGAAGCATTACAGGAAGTATTCCAGGAAGTAGTCCAAAATGGAAGGAAGGAAGGAAGGAAGTATTTCAGGAAGTATTCCAGGAAGGAAGGAAAGAAGCAAGGAGGGAAGGAAGGAAAGAAGTGAAGAAAGAAGGGGAGAAGGAAAGAAGGAAAGAAGGAAGGAAATATGTATGCTAGGAAAGAAGAAAAGAAGGAAAAAAGAATTCCAGGAAGTATTCCAGGAAGTATTCCAGGAAGTATTCCCGGAAGTATTCCAGGAAGTAATCCAGAAAGGAAGGAAGGTAAGAAGGAAGGTAGGTAAGAAGGAAAGAAGGAAGTATGTATTCCAGGAAGGAAGAAATGAAGGAAGGAAGTATTTCAGGAAGCATTACAGGAAGTATTCCAGGAAGTAGTCCAAAATGGAAGGAAGGAAGGAAGTATTGCAGGAAGTATTCCAGGAAGGAAGGAAAGAAGCAAGGAGGGAAGGAAGGAAAGAAGTGAAGAAAGAAGGCGAGAAGGAAAGAAGAAAAGAAGGAAGGAAGTATGTATGCTAGGAAAGAAGAAAAGAAGGAAAAAAGGATTCCAGGAAGTATTCCAGGAAGTATTCCAGGAAGTAATCCAGAAAGGAAAGAAGGTAAGAAGGAAGGAAGGTAAAAAGGAAAGAAGGCAGTATGTATTCCAGGAAGGAAGAAATGAAGGAAGGAAGTATTTCAGGAAGCATTACAGGAAGTATTCCAGGAAGTAGTCCAAAATGGAAGGAAGGAATGAAGGAAGGAAGTATTGCAGGAAGTATTCCAGGAAGGAAGGAAAGAAGCAAGGAGGGAAGGAAGGAAAGAAGTTAAGAAAGAAGGGGAGAAGGAAAGAAGGAAAGAAGGAAGGAAGTATGTATGCTAGGAAAGAAGAAAAGAAGGAAAAAAGAATTCCAGGTAGTATTCCAGGAAGTATTCCAGGAAGTATTCCCGGAAGTATTCCAGGAAGTATTCCAGAAAAAAAGGAATGTAAGAAGGAAGGAAGGTAAGAAGGAAAGAAGGAATATGTATTCCAGGAAGGAAGAAATGAAGGAAGGAAGTATTTCAGGAAGCATTACAGGAAGAATTCCAGGAAGTAGTCCAAAATGGAAGGAAGGAAGGAAGGAAGTATTGCAGGAAGTATTCCAGGAAGGAAGGAAAGAAGCAAGGAGGGAAGGAAGGAAAGAAGTGAAGAAAGAAGGGGAGAAGGAAAGAAGGAAAGAAGGAAGGAAGTATGTATGCTAGGAAAGAAGAAAAGAAGGAAAAAAGAATTCCATGAAGTATTCCAGGAAGTATTCCAGAAAGTATTCCAGGAAGTATTTCAGAAAGGAAGGAAGGTAAGAAGGAAGGAAGGTAAGAAGGAAAGAAGGAAGTATGTATTCCAGGAAGGAAGAAATGAAGGAAGGAAGTATTTCAGGAAGCATTACAGGAAGTATTCCAGGAAGTAGTCCAAAATGGAAGGAAGGAAGGAAGTATTGCAGGAAGTATTCCAGGAAGGCAGGAAAGAAGCAAGGAGGGAAGGAAGGAAAGAAGTGAAGAAAGAAGGGGAGAAGGCAAGAAGGAAAGAAGGAAGGAAGTATGTATGCTAGGAAAGAAGAAAAGAAGGAAAAAAGAATTCCAGGAACTATTCCAGGAAGTATTCCAGAAAGCATTCCCGGAAGTATTCCCGCAAGTATTCCAGAAAGGAAGGAAGGTAAGAAGGAAGGAAGGTAAGAAGGAAAGAAGGTAGTATGTATTCCAGGAAGGAAGAAATGAAGGAAGGAAGTATTTCAGGAAGCATTACAGGAAGTATTCCAGGAAGTAGTCCAAAATGGAAGGAAGGAAGAAATGAAGTATTGCAGGAAGTATTCCAGGAAAGAAGGAAAGAAGCAAGGAGGGAAGGAAGGAAAGAAGTTAAGAAAGAAGGGGAGAAGGAAAGAAGGAAAGAAGGAAGGAAGTATGTATGCTAGGAAAGAAGAAAAGAAGGAAAAAAGAATTCCAGGAAGTATTCCAGGAAGTATTCCAGGAAGTATTCCCGGAAGTATTCCAGGAAGTATTCCAGAAAGGAAGGAAGGTAAGAAGGAAGGAAGGTAAGAAGGAAAGAAGGCAGTATGTATTCCAGGAAGGAAGAAATGAAGGAAGGAAGTATTTCAGGAAGCATTACAGGAAGTATTCCAGGAAGTAGTCCAAAATGGAAGGAAGGAAGGAAGGAAGTATTTCAGGAAGTATTCCAGGAAGGAAGGAAAGAAGCAAGGAGGGAAGGAAGGAAAGAAGTGAAGAAAGAAGGGGAGAAGGAAAGAAGGAAAGAAGGAAGGAAATATGTATGCTAGGAAAGAAGAAAAGAAGGAAAAAAGAATTCCAGGAAGTATTCCAGGAAGTATTCCAGGAAGTATTCCCGGAAGTATTCCAGGAAGTAATCCAGAAAGGAAGGAAGGTAAGAAGGAAGGAAGGTAAGAAGGAAAGAAGGCAGTATGTATTCCAGGAAGGAAGAAATGAAGGAAGGAATTATTTCAGGAAGCATTACAGAAAGTATTCCAGGAAGTAGTCCAAAATGGAAGGAAGGAAGGAAGGAAGGAAGGAAGGAAGGAAGGAAGGAAGGAAGGAAGGAAGTATTGCAGGAAGTATTCCAGGAAGGAAGGAAAGAAGCAAGGAGGGAAGGAAGGAAAGAAGTTAAGAAAGAAGGGGAGAAGGAAAGAAGGAAAGAAGGAAGGAAGTATGTATGCTAGGAAAGAAGAAAAGAAGGAAAAAAGAATTCCAGGTAGTATTCCAGGAAGTATTCCAGGAAGTATTCCCGGAAGTATTCCAGGAAGTATTCCAGAAAGGAAGGAATGTAAGAAGGAAGGAAGGTAAGAAGGAAAGAAGGAATATGTATTCCAGGAAGGAAGAAATGAAGGAAGGAAGTATTTCAGGAAGCATTACAGGAAGTATTCCAGGAAGTAGTCCAAAATGGAAGGAAGGAAGGAAGTATTGCAGGAAGTATTCCAGGAGGGAAGGAAAGAAGCAAAAAGGGAAGGAAGGAAAGAAGTTAAGAAAGAAGGGGAGGAGGAAAGAAGGAAAGAAGAAAGGAAGTATGTATGCTAGGAAAGAAGAAAAGAAGGAAAAAAGAATTCCAGGAAGTATTCTAGGAAGTATTCCCGGAAGTATTCCAGGAAGTATTCCAGAAAGGAAGGAAGGTAAGAAGGAAGGAAGGTAAGAAGGAAAGAAGGAAGTATGTATTCCAGGAAGGAAGAAATGAAGGAAGGAAGTATTTCAGGAAGCATTACAGGAAGTATTCCAGGAAGTAGTCCAAAATGGAAGGAAGGAAGGAAGGAAGGAAGTATTGCCGGAAGTATTCCAGGAAGGAAGGAAAGAAGCAAGGAGGGAAGGAAGGAAAGAAGTGAAGAAAGAAGGGGAGAAGGAAAGAAGGAAAGAAGGAAGGAAGTATGTATGCTAGGAAAGAAGAAAAGAAGGAAAAAAGAATTCCATGAAGTATTCCAGGAAGTATTCTAGAAAGTATTCCAGGAAGTATTTCAGAAAGGAAGGAAGGTAAGAAGGAAGGAAGGTAAGAAGGAAAGAAGGAAGTATGTATTCCAGGAAGGAAGAAATGAAGGAAGGAAGTATTTCAGGAAGCATTACAGGTAGTATTCCAGGAAGTAGTCCAAAATGGAAGGAAGGAAGGAAGTATTGCAGGAAGTATTCCAGGAAGGCAGGAAAGAAGCAAGGAGGGAAGGAAGGAAAGAAGTGAAGAAAGAAGGGGAGAAGGAAAGAAGGAAAGAAGGAAGGAAGTATGTATGCTAGGAAAGAAGAAAAGAAGGAAAAAAGAATTCCAGGAACTATTCCAGGAAGTATTCCAGAAAGCATTCCCGGAAGTATTCCCGCAAGTATTCCAGAAAGGAAGGAAGGTAAGAAGGAAGGAAGGTAAGAAGGAAAGAAGGAAGTATGTATTCCAGGAAGGAAGAAATGAAGGAAGGAAGTATTTCAGGAAGCATTACAGGAAGTATTCCAGGAAGTAGTCCAAAATGGAAGGAAGGAAGAAATGAAGTATTGCAGGAAGTATTCCAGGAAAGAAGGAAAGAAGCAAGGAGGGAAGGAAGGAAAGAAGTTAAGAAAGAAGGGGAGAAGGAAAGAAGGAAAGAAGGAAGGAAGTATGTATGCTAGGAAAGAAGAAAAGAAGGAAAAAAGAATTCCAGGAAGTATTCCAGGAATTATTCCAGGAAGTTTTCCAGGAAGTAATCCAGAACGGAAGGAAGGTAAGAAGGAAGGAAGGTAAGAAGGAAAGAAGGAAGTATGTATTCCAGGAAGGAAGAAATGAAGGAAGGAAGTATTTCAGGAAGCATTACAGGAAGTATTCCAGGAAGTAGTCCAAAATGGAAGGAAGGAAGGAAGTATTGCAGGAAGTATTCCAGGAAGGAAGGAAAGAAGCAAGGAGGGAAGGAAGGAAAGAAGTTAAGAAAGAAGGGGAGAAGGAAAGAAGGAAAGAAGGAAGGAAGTATGTATGCTAGGAAAGAAGAAAAGAAGGAAAAAAGAATTCCAGGAAGTATTCCAGGAAGTATTCTAGGAAGTATTCCAGGAAGTATTCCCGCAAGTATTCCAGAAAGGAAGGAAGGTAAGAAGGAAGGAAGGAAGGAAGGAAAGAAGGCAGTATGTATTCCAGGAAGGAAGAAATGAAGGAAGTAAATATTTCAGGAAGCATTACAGGAAGTATTCCGGGAAGTAGTCCAAAATGGAAGGAAGGAAGGAAGGAAGTATTGCAGGAAGTATTCCAGGAAGGAAGGAAAGAAGCAAGGAGGGAAGGAAGGAAAGAAGTTAAGAAAGAAGGGGAGTAGGAAAGAAGGAAAGAAGGAAGGAAGTATGTATGCTAGAAAAGAAGAAAAGAAGGAAAAAAGAATTCCAGGAAGTATTCCAGGAAGTATTCCAGGAAGTATTCCAGAAAGGAAGGAAGGTACGAAGGAAGGAAGGTAAGAAGGAAAGAAGGAAGTATGTATTCCAGGAAGGAAGAAATGAAGGAAGGAAGTATTTCAGGAAGCATTACAGGATGTATTCCAGGAAGTAGTCCAAAATGGAAGGAAGGAAGGAAGGAAGTATTGCAGGAAGTATTCCAGGAAGGAAGGAAAGAAGCAAGGAGGGAAGGAAGGAAAGAAGTTAAGAAAGAAGGGGAGAAGGAAAGAAGGAAAGAAGGAAAGAAGGAAGGAAGTATGTATGCCAGGAAAGAAGAAAATAAGGAAAAAAGAATTCCAGGAAGTATTCCAGGAAGTATTCCAGGAAGTATTCCCGGAAATATTCCCGCAAGTATTCCAGAAAGGAAGGAAGGTAAGAAGGAAGGAAGGTAAGAAGGAAAGAAGGCAGTATGTATTCTGGGAAGGAAGAAATGAAGGAAGGAAGTATTTCAGGAAGCATTACAGGAAGTATTCCAGGAAGTAGTCCAAAATGGAAGGAAGGAAGGAAGGAAGTATTGCAGGAAGTATTCCAGGAAGGAAGGAAAGAAGCAAGGAGGGATGGAAGGAAAGAAGTTAAGAAAGAAGGGGAGTAGGAAAGAAGGAAAGAAGGAAGGAAGTATGTATGCTAGGAAAGAAGAAAAGAAGGAAAAAAGAATTCCAGGAAGTATTCCAGGACGTATTCCAGGAAGTATTCCTGGAAGTATTCCCGGAAGTATTCCAGAAAGGAAGGAAGGTAAGAAGGAAGGAAGGTAAGAAGGAAGGAAGGTAAGAAGGAAAGAAGGAAGTATGTATTCCAGGAAGGAAGAAATGAAGGAAGTAAATATTTCAGGAAGCATTACAGGAAGTATTCCAGGAAGTAGTCCAAAATGGAAGGAAGGAAGGAAGAAAGGAAGTATTGCAGGAAGTATTCCACGAAGGAAGGAAAGAAGCAAGGAGGGAAGGAAGGAAAGAAGTTAAGAAAGAAGGGGAGAAGGAAAGAAGGAAAGAAGGAAGGAAGTATGTATGCTAGAAAAGAAGAAAAGAAGGAAAAAAGTATTCCAGGAAGTATTCCAGGAAGTATTCCAGGAAGTATTCCAGGAAGTATTCCCGGAAGTATTCCAGGAAGTATTCCAGAAAGGAAGGAGGGTAAGAAGGAAGGAAGGTAAGAAGGAAAGAAGGAAGTATGTATTCCAGGAAGGAAGAAATGAAGGAAGGAAGTATTTCAGGAAGCATTACAGGAAGTATTCCAGGAAGTAGTCCAAGATTGAGGAAAGGAAGGAAGGAAGGAAGGAAGGAAGGAAGGAAGGAAGGAAGGAAGGAAGGAAGGAAGGAAGGAAGGAAGGAAGGAAGGAAGGAAGGAAGGAAGGAAGGAAGGAAGGAAGGAAGGAAGGAAGGAAGGAAGGAAGGAAGGAAGGAAGGAAGGAAGGAAGGAAGGAAGTATTCCAGGAAGGAAGGAAAGAAGCGAGGAGGGAAGGAAGGAAAGAAGTTAAGAAAGAAAAGGAGAAGGAAAGAAGGAAAGAAGGAAGGAAGTATGTATGCCAGGAAAGAAGAAAAGAAGGAAAAAAGAATTCCAGGAAGTATTCCAGGAAGTATTCCAGGAAGTATTCCCGGAAGTATTCCCGCAAGTATTCCAGAAAGGAAGGAAGGTAAGAAGGAAGGAAGGTAAGAAGGAAGGAAGGTAAGAAGGAAAGAGGGAAGTATGTATTCCAGGAAGGAAGAAATGAAGGAAGGAAGTATTTCAGGAAGAATTACAGGAAGTATTCCAGGAAGTAGTCCAAAATGGAAGGAAGGAAGGAAGGAAGTATTGCAGGAAGTATTCCAGGAAGGAAAGAAAGAAGCAAGGAGGGAAGTAAGGAAAAAGTTAAGAAAGAAGGGGAGAAGGAAAGAAGGAAAGAAGGAAGGAAGTATGTATGCTAGGAAAGAAGAAAAGAAGGAAAAAAGAATTCCAGGAAGTATTCCAGGAAGTATTCCAGGAAGTATTCCCGGAAGTATTCCAGGAAGTAATCCAGAAAGGAAGGAAGGTAAGAAGGAAGGTAGGTAAGAAGGAAAGAAGGAAGTATGTATTCCAGGAAGGAAGAAATGAAGGAAGGAAGTATTTCAGGAAGCATTACAGGAAGTATTCCAGGAAGTAGTCCAAAATGGAAGGAAGGAAGGAAGTATTGCAGGAAGTATTCCAGGAAGGAAGGAAAGAAGCAAGGAGGGAAGGAAGGAAAGAAGTGAAGAAAGAAGGGGAGAAGGAAAGAAGGAAAGAAGGAAGGAAGTATGTATGCTAGGAAAGAAGAAAAGAAGGAAAAAAGGATTCCAGGAAGTATTCCAGGAAGTATTCCAGGAAGTAATCCAGAAAGGAAAGAAGGTAAGAAGGAAGGAAGGTAAGAAGGAAATAAAGCAGTATGTATTCCAGGAAGGAAGAAATGAAGGAAGGAAGTATTTCAGGAAGCATTACAGGAAGTATTCCAGGAAGTAGTCCAAAATGGAAGGAAGGAATGAAGGAAGGAAGTATTGCAGGAAGTATTCCAGGAAGGAAGGAAAGAAGCAAGGAGGGAAGGAAGGAAAGAAGTTAAGAAAGAAGGGGAGAAGGAAAGAAGGAAAGAAGGAAGGAAGTATGTATGCCAGGAAAGAAGAAAAGAAGGAAAAAAGAATTCCAGGTAGTATTCCAGGAAGTATTCCAGGAAGTATTCCCGGAAGTATTCCAGGAAGTATTCCAGAAAGGAAGGAAGGTAAGAAGGAAGGAAGGTAAGAAGGAAAGAAGGAAGTATGTATTCCAGGAAGGAAGAAATGAAGGAAGGAAGTATTTCAGGAAGCATTACAGGAAGTATTCCAGGAAGTAGTCCAAAATGGAAGGAAGGAAGGAAGTATTGCAGGAAGTATTCCAGGAAGGAAGGAAAGAAGCAAAAAGGGAAGGAAGGAAAGAAGCGAAGAAAGAAGGGGAGAAGGAAAGAAGGAAAGAAGAAAGGAAGTATGTATGCTAGGAAAGAAGAAAAGAAGGAAAAAAGAATTCCAGGAAGTATTCTAGGAAGTATTCCCGGAAGTATTCCAGGAAGTATTCCAGAAAGGATGGAAGGTAAGAAGGAAGGAAGGTAAGAAGGAAAGAAGGAAGTATGTATTCCAGGAAGGAAGAAATGAAGGAAGGAAGTATTTCAGGAAGCATTACAGGAAGTATTCCAGGAAGTAGTCCAAAATGGAAGGAAGGAAGGAAGGAAGGAAGTATTGCAGGAAGTATTCCAGGAAGGAAGGAAAGAAGCAAGGAGGGAAGGAAGAAAAGAAGTTAAGAAAGAAGGGGAGAAGGAAAGAAGGAAAGAAGGAAGGAAGTATGTATGCTAGGACAGAAGAAAAGAAGGAAAATAGAATTCCAGGAAGTATTCCAGGAAGTATTCCAGGAAGTATTCCCGGAAGTATTCCAGAAAGGAAGGAAGGTAAGAAGAAGGAAGGTAAGAAGGAAAGAAGGAAGTATGTATTCCAGGAAGGAAGAAATGAAGGAAGGAAGTATTTCAGGAAGCATTACAGGAAGTATTCCGGGAAGTAGTCCAAAATGGAAGGAAGGAAGGAAGTATAGCAGGAAGTATTCCAGGAAGGCAGGAAAGAAGCAAGGAGGGAAGGAAGGAAAGAAGTGAAGAAAGAAGGGGAGAAGGAAAGAAGGAAAGAAGGAAGGAAGTATGTATGCTAGGAAAGAAGAAAAGAAGGAAAAAAGAATTCCAGGAAGTATTCCAGGAAGTATTCCAGAAAGCATTCCCGGAAGTATTCCAGGAAGTATTCCAGAAAGGAAGGAAGGTAAGAAGGAAGGAAGGTAAGAAAGAAAGAAGGAAGTATGTATTCCAGGAAGGAAGAAATGAAGGAAGGAAGTATTTCAGGAAGCATTACAGGAAGTATTCCAGGAAGTAGTCCAAAATGGAAGGAAGGAAGGAAGGAAGTATTTCAGGAAGTATTCCAGGAAGGAAGGAAAGAAGCAAGGAGGGAAGGAAGGAAAGAAGTGAAGAAAGAAGGGGAGAAGGAAAGAAGGAAAGAAGGAAGGAAATATGTATGCTAGGAAAGAAGAAAAGAAGGAAAAAAGAATTCCAGGAAGTATTCCCGGAAGTATTCCAGGAAGTAATCCAGAAAGGAAGGAAGGTAAGAAGGAAGGAAGGTAAGAAGGAAAGAAGGAAGTATGTATTCCAGGAAGGAAGAAATGAAGGACGGAAGTATTTCAGGAAGCATTACAGGAAGTATTCCAGGAAGTAGTCCAAAATGGAAGGAAGGAAGGAAGTATTGCAGGAAGTATTCCAGGAAGGAAGGAAAGAAGCAAGGAGGGAAGGAAGGAAAGAAGTGAAGAAAGAAGGGGAGAAGGAAAGAAGGAAAGAAGGAAGGAAGTATGTATGCTAGGAAAGAAGAAAAGAAGGAAAAAAGAATTCCAGGAAGTATTCCAGGAAGTATTCCAGGAAGTATTCCAGAAAGGAAGGAAGGTAAGAAGGAAGGAAGGTAAGAAGGAAAGAAGGAAGTATGTATTCCAGGAAGGAAGAAATGAAGGAAGGAAGTATTTCAGGAAGCATTAACAGATGTATTCAAGGAAGTAGTCCAAAATGGAAGGAAGGAAGGAAGGAAGTATTGCAGGAAGTATTCCAGGAGGGAAGGAAAGAAGCAAGGAGGGAAAGAAGGAAAGAAGTTAAGAAAGAAGGGGAGAAGGAAAGAAGGAAAGAAGGAAGGAAGTATGTATGCTAGGAAAGAAGAAAAGAAGGAAAAAAGAATTCCAGGAAGTATTCCAGGAAGTATTCCCGGAAGTATTCCAGGAACTATTCCAGAAAGGATGGAAGGTAAGAAGGAAGGAAGGTAAGAAGGAAAGAAGGCAGTATGTATTCCAGGAAGGAAGAAATGAAGGAAGGAAGTATTTCAGGAAGCATTACAGGAAGTATTCCAGGAAGTAGTCCAAAATGGAAGGAAGGAAGGAAGGAAGTATTGCAGGAAGTATTCCAGGAAGGAAGGAAAGAAGCAAGGAGGGAAGGAAGGAAAGAAGTTAAGAAAGAAGGGGAGAAGGAAAGAAGGAAAGAAGGAAGGAAGTATGTATGCTAGGAAAGAAGAAAAGAAGGAAAAAAGAATTCCAGGAAGTATTCCAGGAAGTATTCCTGGAAGTAATCCAGAAAGGAAGGAAGCTAAGAAGGAAGGAAGGTAAGAAGGAAAGAAGGAAGTATGTATTCCAGGAAGGAAGAAATAAAGGAAGGAAGTATTTCAGGAAGCATTACAGGAAGTATTCCAGGAAGTATTCCAAAATGGAAAGAAGGAAGGAAGGAAGTATTGCAGGAAGTATTCCAGGAAGGAAGGAAAGAAGCATAGGGGGGAAGGAAGGAAAGAAGTGAAGAAAGAAGGGGAGAAGGAAAGAAGGAAAGAAAGAAGGAAGTATGTATGCTAGGAAAGAAGAAAAGAAGGAAAAAAGAATTCCAGGAAGTATTCCAGGAAGTATTCCAGGAAGTATTCCCGGAAGTATTCCAGAAAGGAAGGAAGGTAAGAAGGAAGGAAGGTAAGAAGGAAAGAAGGAAGTATGTATTCCAGGAAGGAAGAAATGAAGGAAGGAAGTATTTCAGGAAGCATTACAGGATGTATTCCAGGAAGTAGTCCAAAATGGAAGGAAGGAAGGAAGGAAGGAAGGAAGGAAGTATTGCAGGAAGTATTCCAGGAAGGAAGGAAAGAAGCAAGGAGGGAAGGAAGGAAAGAAGTTAAGAAAGAAGGGGAGAAGGAAAGAAGGAAAGAAGGAAGGAAGTATGTATGCTAGGAAAGAAGAAAAGAAGGAAAAAAGAATTCCAGGAAGTATTCCAGGAAGTATTCCCGGAAGTATTCCAGGAAGTATTTCCGCAAGTATTACAGAAAGGAAGGAAGGTAAGAAGGAAGGAAGGTAAGAAGGAAAGAAGGAAGTATGTATTCCAGGAAGGAAGAAATGAAGGACGGAAGTATTTCAGGAAGCATTACAGGAAGTATTCCAGGAAGTAGTCCAAAATCGAAGGAAGGAAGGAAGTATTGCAGGGAGTATTCCAGGAAGGAAGGAAAGAAGCAAGGAGGGAAGGACGGAAAGAAGTTAAGAAAGAAGGGGAGAAGGAAAGAAGGAAAGAAGGAAGGAAGTATGTATGCTAGGAAACAAGAAAAGAAGGAAAAAAGAATTCCAGGAAGTATTCCAGGAATTATTCCAGGAAGTATTCCAGGAAGTAATCCAGAAAGGAAGGAAGGTAAGAAGGAAGGAAGGTAAGAAGGAAAGAAGGCAGTATGTATTCCAGGAAGGAAGAAATGAAGGAAGGAAGTATTTCAGGAAGCATTACAGGAAGTATTCCAGGAAGTAGTCCAAAATGGAAGGAAGGAAGGAAGGAAGTATTGCAGGAAGTATTCCAGGAAGGAAGGAAAGAAGCAAGGAGGGAAGGAAGGAAAGAAGTTAAGAAAGAAGGGGAGAAGGAAAGAAGGAAAGAAGGAAGGAAATATGTATGCTAGGAAAGAAGAAAAGAAGGAAAAAAGAATTCCAGGAAGTATTCCAGGAAGTATTCCAGGAAGTATTCCCGGAAGTATTCCAGGAAGTATTGCAGAAAGGAAGGAAGGTAAGAAGGAAGGTAGGTAAGAAGGAAAGAAGGAAGTATGTATTCCAGGAAGGAAGAAATGAAGGACGGAAGTATTTCAGGAAGCATTACAGGAAGTATTCCAGGAAGTAGTCCAAAATGGAAGGAAGGAAGGAAGTATTGAAGGAAGTATTCCAGGAAGGAAGGAAAGAAGCAAGGAGGGAAGGAAGGAAAGAAGTGAAGAAAGAAGGGGAGAAGGAAAGAAGGAAAGAAGAAAGGAAGTATGTATGCTAGGAAAGAAGAAAAGAAGGAAAAAAGGATTCCAGGAAGTATTCCAGGAAGTATTCCAGGAAGTAATCCAGAAAGGAAAGAAGGTAAGAAGGAAGGAAGGTAAGAAGGAAAGAAGGCAGTATGTATTCCAGGAAGGAAGAAATGAAGGAAGGAAGTATTTCAGGAAGCATTACAGGAAGTATTCCAGGAAGTAGTCCAAAATGGAAGGAAGGAATGAAGGAAGGAAGTATTGCAGGAAGTATTCCAGGAAGGAAGGAAAGAAGCAAGGAGGGAGGGAAGGAAAGAAGTGAAGAAAGAAGGGGAGAAGGAAAGAAGGAAAGAAGGAAGGAAGTATGTATGCTAGGAAAGAAGAAAAGAAGGAAAAAAGAATTCCAGGTAGTATTCCAGGAAGTATTCCAGGAAGTATTCCCGGAAGTATTCCAGGAAGTATTCCAGAAAGGAAGGAATGTAAGAAGGAAGGAAGGTAAGAAGGAAAGAAGGAATATGTATTCCAGGAAGGAAGAAATGAAGGAAGGAAGTATTTCAAGAAGCATTACAGGAAGTATTCCAGGAAGTAGTCCAAAATGGAAGGAAGGAAGGAAGTATTGCAGGAAGTATTCCAGGAAGGAAGGAAAGAAGTTAAGAAAGAAGGGGAGGAGGAAAGAAGGAAAGAAGAAAGGAAGTATGTATGCTAGGAAAGAAGAAAAGAAGGAAAAAAGAATTCCAGGAAGTATTCTAGGAAGTATTCCCGGAAGTATTCCAGGAAGTATTCCAGAAAGGAAGGAAGGTAAGAAGGAAGGAAGGTAAGAAGGAAAGAAGGAAGTATGTATTCCAGGAAGGAAGAAATGAAGGAAGGAAGTATTTCAGGAAGCATTACAGGAAGTATTCCAGGAAGTAGTCCAAAATGGAAGGAAGGAAGGAAGGAAGTATTGCAGGAAGTATTCCAGGAAGGAAGGAAAGAAGCAAGGAGGGAAGGAAGGAAAGAAGTGAAGAAAGAAGGGGAGAAGGAAAGAAGGAAAGAAGGAAGGAAGTATGTATGCTAGGAAAGAAGAAAAGAAGGAAAAAAGAATTCCAGGAAGTATTCCAGGAAGTATTCCAGGAAGTATTCCCGGAAGTATTCCAGGAAGTATTCCAGAAAGGAAGGAAGGTAAGAAGGAAGGAAGGTAAGAAAGAAAGAAGGAAGTATGTATTCCAGGAAGGAAGAAATGAAGGAAGGAAGTATTTCAGGAAGCATTACAGGAAGTATTCCAGGAAGTAGTCCAAAATGGAAGGAAGGAATGAAGGAAGGAAGTATTGCAGGAAGTATTCCAGGAAGGAAGGAAAGAAGCAAGGAGGGAAGGAAGGAAAGAAGTGAAGAAAGAAGGGGAGAAGGAAAGAAGGAAAGAAGGAAGGAAATATGTATGCTAGGAAAGAAGAAAAGAAGGAAAAAAGAATTCCAGGAAGTATTCCAGGAAGTATTCCAAGAAGTATTCCCGGAAGTATTCCAGGAAGTAATCCAGAAAGGAAGGAAGGTAAGAAGGAAGGTAGGTAAGAAGGAAAGAAGGAAGTATGTATTCCAGGAAGGAAGAAATGAAGGAAGGAAGTATTTCAGGAAGCATTACAGGAAGTATTCCAGGAAGTAGTCCAAAATGGAAGGAAGGAAGGAAGTATTGCAGGAAGTATTCCAGGAAGGAAGGAAAGAAGCAAGGAGGGAAGGAAGGAAAGAAGTGAAGAAAGAAGGGGAGAAGGAAAGAAGGAAAGAAGGAAGGAAGTATGTATGCTAGGAAAGAAGAAAAGAAGGAAAAAAGAATTCCAGGAAGTATTCCAGGAAGTATTCCAGGAAGTATTCCAGAAAGGAAGGAAGGTAAGAAGGAAGGAAGGTAAGAAGGAAAGAAGGAAGTATGTATTCCAGGAAGGAAGAAATGAAGGAAGGAAGTATTTCAGGAAGCATTAACAGATGTATTCAAGGAAGTAGTCCAAAATGGAAGGAAGGAAGGAAGGAAGTATTGCAAGAAGTATTCCAGGAGGGAAGGAAAGAAGCAAGGAGGGAAAGAAGGAAAGAAGTTAAGAAAGAAGGGGAGAAGGAAAGAAGGAAAGAAGGAAGGAAGTATGTATGCTAGGAGAGGAGAAAAGAAGGAAAAAAGAATTCCAGGAAGTATTCCAGGAAGTATTCCAGGAAGTATTCCCGGAAGTATTCCAGGAACTATTCCAGAAAGGATGGAAGGTAAGAAGGAAGGAAGGTAAGAAGGAAAGAAGGCAGTATGTATTCCAGGAAGGAAGAAATAAAGGAAGGAAGTATTTCAGGAAGCATTACAGGAAGTATTCCAGGAAGTATTCCAAAATGGAAGGAAGGAAGGAAGGAAGTATTGCAGGAAGTATTCCAGGAAGGAAGGAAAGAAGCATAGGGGGGAAGGAAGGAAAGAAGTGAAGAAAGAAGGGGAGAAGGAAAGAAGGAAAGAAAGAAGGAAGTATGTATGCTAGGAAAGAAGAAAAGAAGGAAAAAAGAATTCCAGGAAGTATTCCAGGAAGTATTCCAGGAAGTATTCCCGGAAGTATTCGAGAAAGGAAGGAAGGTAAGAAGGAAGGAAGGTAAGAAGGGAAGAAGGAAGTATGTATTCCAGGAAGGAAGAAATGAAGGAAGGAAGTATTTCAGGAAGCATTACAGGATGTATTCCAGGAAGTAGTCCAAAATGGAAGGAAGGAAGGAAGGAAGGAAGGAAGGAAGTATTGCAGGAAGTATTCCAGGAAGGAAGGAAAGAAGCAAGGAGGGAAGGAAGGAAAGAAGTTAAGAAAGAAGGGGAGAAGGAAAGAAGGAAAGAAGGAAGGAAGTATGTATGCTAGGAAAGAAGAAAAGAAGGAAAAAAGAATTCCAGGAAGTATTCCAGGAAGTATTCCCGGAAGTATTCCAGGAAGTATTCCCGCAAGTATTACAGAAAGGAAGGAAGGTAAGAAGGAAGGAAGGTAAGAAGGAAAGAAGGAAGTATGTATTCCAGGAAGGAAGAAATAAAGGAAGGAAGTATTTCAGGAAGCATTACAGGAAGTATTCCAGGAAGTAGTCCAAAATCGAAGGAAGGAAGGAAGTATTGCAGGGAGTATTCCAGGAAGGAAGGAAAGAAGCAAGGAGGGAAGGACGGAAAGAAGTTAAGAAAGAAGGGGAGAAGGAAAGAAGGAAAGAAGGAAGGAAGTATGTATGCTAGGAAACAAGAAAAGAAGGAAAAAAGAATTCCAGGAAGTATTCCAGGAATTATTCCAGGAAGTATTCCAGGAAGTAATCCAGAAAGGAAGGAAGGTAAGAAGGAAGGAAGGTAAGAAGGAAAGAAGGCAGTATGTATTCCAGGAAGGAAGAAATGAAGGAAGGAAGTATTTCAGGAAGCATTACAGGAAGTATTCCAGGAAGTAGTGCGAAATAAAAGGAAGGAAGGATGAAGGAAGGAAGGAAGTAAGTAAGTATTGCAGGAAGTATTCCAGGAAAGAAAGGAAAGAAGCAAGGAGGGAAGGAAGGAAAGAAGTGAAGAAAGAAGGGGAGAAGAAAAGAAGGAAAGAAGGAAGGAAGTATGTGTGCTAGGAAAGAAGAAAAGAAGGAAAAAAGAATTCCAGGTAGTATTCCAGGAAGTATTCCAGGAAGTATTCCCGGAAGTATTCCAGGAAGTATTCCAGAAAGGAAGGAAGGTAAGAAGGAAGGAAGGTAAGAAGGAAAGAAGGAAGTATGTATTCCAAGAAGGAAGAAATGAAGGAAGGAAGTATTTCAGGAAGCATTACAGGAAGTATTCCAGGAAGTAGTCCAAAATGGAAGGAAGCAAGGAAGGAAGGAAGGAAGGAAGGAAGGAAGGAAGGAAGGAAGGAAGGAAAGAAGGAAGGAAGGAAGGAAGGAAGGAAGGAAGGAAGGAAGGAAGGAAGGAAGGAAGGAAGGAAGGAAGGAAGGAAGGAAGGAAGGAAGGAACGAAGTTAAGAAAGAACGGGAGAAGGAAAGAAGGAAAGAAGGAAGGATGTATGTATGGTCGGAAAGAAGAAAAGAAGGAAAAAAGAATTCCAGGAAGTATTCCAGGAAGTATTCCAGGAAGTAATCCAGAAAGGAAGGAAGGTAAGAAGGAAGGAAGGTAAGAAGGAAAGAAGGAAGTATGTATTCCAGGAAGGAAGAAATGAAGGAAGGAAGTATTTCAGGAAGCATTACAGGAAGTATTCCAGGAAGTAGTCCAAAATGGAAGGAAGGAAGGAAGTATTGCAGGAAGTATTCCAGGAAGGAAGGAAAGAAGCAAGGAGGGAAGGAAGGAAAGAAGTTAAGAAAGAAGGAAAGAAGGAAAGAAGGAAGAAGGAAAGAAGTATGTATGCTAGAAAAGAAGAAAAGAAGGAAAAAAGAATTCCAGGAAGTATTCCAGGAAGTATCCCAGGAAGTATTCCAGGAAGTATTCCAGGAAGTATTCCAGAAAGGAAGGAAGGTAAGAAGGAAGGAAGGTAAGAAGGAAAGAAGGAAGTATGTATTCCAGGAAGGAAGAAATGAAGGAAGGAAGTATTTCAGGAAGCATTACAGGAAGTATTCCAGGAAGTAGTCCAAAACGGAAGGAAGGAAGGAAGGAAGGAAGTATTGCCGGAAGGATTCCAGGAACGAAGGAAAGAAGCAAGGAGGGAAGGAAGGAAAGAAGTGAAGAAAGAAGGGGAGAAGGAAAGAAGGAAAGAAGGAAGGAAGTATGTATGCTAGGAAAGAAGAAAAGAAGGAACAAAGAATTCCAGGAAGTATTCCAGGAAGTATTCCAGGAAGTATTCCCGGAAGTATTCCCGCAAGTATTCCAGAAAGGAAGGAAGGTAAGAAGGAAGGAAGGTAAGAAGGAAAGAAGGAAGTATGTATTCCAGGAAGGAAGAAATGAAGGAAGGAAGTATTTCAGGAAGCATTACAGGAAATATTCCAGGAAGTAGTCCAAAATGGAAGGAAGGAAGGAAGTATTGCAGGGAGTATTCAAGGAAGGAAGGAAAGAAGCAAGGAGGGAAGGAAGGAAAGAAGTTAAGAAAGAAGGGGAGAAGGAAAGAAGGAAAGAAGGAAGGAAGTATGTATGCTAGAAAAGAAGAAAAGAAGGAAAAAAGAATTCCAGGAAGTATTCCAAGAAGTATTCCAGGAAGTATTCCAGAAAGGAAGGAAGGTAAGAAGGAAGGAAGGTAAGAAGGAAAGAAGGAAGTATGTATTCCAGGAAGGAAGAAATGAAGGAAGGAAGTATTTCAGGAAGCATTACAGGAAGTATTCCAGGAAGTAGTCCAAAATGGAAGGAAGGAAGGAAGGAAGTATTGCAGGAAGTATTCCAGGAAGGAAGGAAAGAAGCATAGGGGGGAAGGAAGGAAAGAAGTGAAGAAAGAAGGGGAGAAGGAAAGAAGGAAAGAAAGAAGGAAGTATGTATGCTAGGAAAGAAGAAAAGAAGGAAAAAAGAATTCCAGGAAGTATTCCAGGAAGTATTCCAGGAAGTATTCCCGGAAGTATTCCAGAAAGGAAGGAAGGTAAGAAGGAAGGAAGGTAAGAAGGGAAGAAGGAAGTATGTATTCCAGGAAGGAAGAAATGAAGGAAGGAAGTATTTCAGGAAGCATTACAGGATGTATTCCAGGAAGTAGTCCAAAATGGAAGGAAGGAAGGAAGGAAGGAAGGAAGTATTGCAGGAAGTATTCCAGGAAGGAAGGAAAGAAGCAAGGAGGGAAGGAAGGAAAGAAGTTAAGAAAGAAGGGGAGAAGGAAAGAAGGAAAGAAGGAAGGAAGTATGTATGCTAGGAAAGAAGAAAAGAAGGAAAAAAGAATTCCAGGAAGTATTCCAGGAAGTATTCCCGGAAGTATTCCAGGAAGTATTCCCGCAAGTATTACAGAAAGGAAGGAAGGTAAGAAGGAAGGAAGGTAAGAAGGAAAGAAGGAAGTATGTATTCCAGGAAGGAAGAAATGAAGGAAGGAAGTATTTCAGGAAGCATTACAGGAAGTATTCCAGGAAGTAGTCCAAAATCGAAGGAAGGAAGGAAGTATTGCAGGGAGTATTCCAGGAAGGAAGGAAAGAAGCAAGGAGGGAAGGACGGAAAGAAGTTAAGAAAGAAGGGGAGAAGGAAAGAAGGAAAGAAGGAAGGAAGTATGTATGCTAGGAAACAAGAAAAGAAGGAAAAAAGAATTCCAGGAAGTATTCCAGGAATTATTCCAGGAAGTATTCCAGGAAGTAATCCAGAAAGGAAGGAAGGTAAGAAGGAAGGAAGGTAAGAAGGAAAGAAGGCAGTATGTATTCCAGGAAGGAAGAAATGAAGGAAGGAAGTATTTCAGGAAGCATTACAGGAAGTATTCCAGGAAGTAGTGCGAAATGGAAGGAAGGAAGGATGAAGGAAGGAAGGAAGGAAGTAAGTATTGCAGGAAGTATTCCAGGAAAGAAAGGAAAGAAGCAAGGAGGGAAGGAAGGAAAGAAGTGAAGAAAGAAGGGGAGAAGGAAAGAAGGAAAGAAGGAAGGAAGTATGTGTGCTAGGAAAGAAGAAAAGAAGGAAAAAAGAATTCCAGGTAGTATTCCAGGAAGTATTCCAGGAAGTATTCCCGGAAGTATTCCAGGAAGTATTCCAGAAAGGAAGGAAAGTAAGAAGGAAGGAAGGTAAGAAGGAAAGAAGGAAGTATGTATTCCAAGAAGGAAGAAATGAAGGAAGGAAGTATTTCAGGAAGCATTACAGGAAGTATTCCAGGAAGTAGTCCAAAATGGAAGGAAGGAAGGAAGGAAGGAAGGAAGGAAGGAAGGAAGGAAGGAAGGAAGGAAGGAAGGAAGGAAGGAAGGAAGGAAGGAAGGAAGGAAGGAAGGAAGGAAGGAAGGAAAGAAGGAAGGAAGGAAGGAAGGAAGGAAGGAAGGAAGGAAGGAAGGAAGGAAGGAAGGAAGGAAGGAAGGAAGGAAGGAAGGAAGGAAGGAAGGAAGGAAGGAAGGAAGGAAGGAAGGAAGTTAAGAAAGAACGGGAGAAGGAAAGAAGGAAAGAAGGAAGGATGTATGTATGCTCGGAAAGAAGAAAAGAAGGAAAAAAGAATTCCAGGAAGTATTCCAGGAAGTATTCCAGGAAGTAATCCAGAAAGGAAGGAAGGTAAGAAGGAAGGAAGGTAAGAAGGAAAGAAGGAAGTATGTATTCCAGGAAGGAAGAAATGAAGGAAGGAAGTATTTCAGGAAGCATTACAGGAAGTATTCCAGGAAGTAGTCCAAAATGGAAGGAAGGAAGGAAGTATTGCAGGAAGTATTCCAGGAAGGAAGGAAAGAAGCAAGGAGGGAAGGAAGGAAAGAAGTTAAGAAAGAAGGAAAGAAGGAAAGAAGGAAAGAAGGAAAGAAGTATGTATGCTAGAAAAGAAGAAAAGAAGGAAAAAAAATTCCAGGAAGTATTCCAGGAAGTATCCCAGGAAGTATTCCAGGAAGTATTCCAGGAAGTATTCCAGAAAGGAAGGAAGGTAAGAAGGAAGGAAGGTAATAAGGAAAGAAGGAAGTATGTATTCCAGGAAGGAAGAAATGAAGGAAGGAAGTATTTCAGGAAGCATTACAGGAAGTATTCCAGGAAGTAGTCCAAAACGGAAGGAAGGAAGGAAGGAAGGAAGTATTGCCGGAAGGATTCCAGGAACGAAGGAAAGAAGCAAGGAGGGAAGGAAGGAAAGAAGTGAAGAAAGAAGGGGAGAAGGAAAGAAGGAAATAAGGAAGGAAGTATGTATGCTAGGAAAGAAGAAAAGAAGGAAAAAAGAATTCCAGGAAGTATTCCAGGAAGTATTCCAGGAAGTATTCCCGGAAGTATTCCCGCAAGTATTCCAGAAAGGAAGGAAGGTAAGAAGGAAGGAAGGTAAGAAGGAAAGAAGGAAGTATGTATTCCAGGAAGGAAGAAATGAAGGAAGGAAGTATTTCAGGAAGCATTACAGGAAATATTCCAGGAAGTAGTCCAAAATGGAAGGAAGGAAGGAAGTATTGCAGGGAGTATTCAAGGAAGGAAGGAAAGAAGCAAGGAGGGAAGGAAGGAAAGAAGTTAAGAAAGAAGGGGAGAAGGAAAGAAGGAAAGAAGGAAGGAAGTATGTATGCTAGGAAAGAAGAAAAGAAGGAAAAAAGAATTCCAGGAAGTATTCCAGGAAGTATTCCAGGAAGTAATCCAGAAAGGAAGGAAGCTAAGAAGGAAGGAAGGTAAGAAGGAAAGAAGGAAGTATGTATTCCAGGAAGGAAGAAATAAAGGAAGGAAGTATTTCAGGAAGCATTACAGGAAGTATTCCAGGAAGTATTCCAAAATGGAAGGAAGGAAGGAAGGAAGTATTGCAGGAAGTATTCCAGGAAGGAAGGAAAGAAGCATAGGGGGGAAGGAAGGAAAGAAGTGAAGAAAGAAGGGGAGAAGGAAAGAAGGAAAGAAAGAAGGAAGTATGTATGCTAGGAAAGAAGAAAAGAAGGAAAAAAGAATTCCAGGAAGTATTCCAGGAAGTATTCCAGGAAGTATTCCCGGAAGTATTCCAGAAAGGAAGGAAGGTAAGAAGGAAGGAAGGTAAGAAGGGAAGAAGGAAGTATGTATTCCAGGAAGGAAGAAATGAAGGAAGGAAGTATTTCAGGAAGCATTACAGGATGTATTCCAGGAAGTAGTCCAAAATGGAAGGAAGGAAGGAAGGAAGGAAGGAAGGAAGGAAGTATTGCAGGAAGTATTCCAGGAAGGAAGGAAAGAAGCAAGGAGGGAAGGAAGGAAAGAAGTTAAGAAAGAAGGGGAGAAGGAAAGAAGGAAAGAAGGAAGGAAGTATGTATGCTAGGAAAGAAGAAAAGAAGGAAAAAAGAATTCCAGGAAGTATTCCAGGAAGTATTCCCGGAAGTATTCCAGGAAGTATTCCCGCAAGTATTACAGAAAGGAAGGAAGGTAAGAAGGAAGGAAGGTAAGAAGGAAAGAAGGAAGTATGTATTCCAGGAAGGAAGAAATGAAGGAAGGAAGTATTTCAGGAAGCATTACAGGAAGTATTCCAGGAAGTAGTCCAAAATCGAAGGAAGGAAGGAAGTATTGCAGGGAGTATTCCAGGAAGGAAGGAAAGAAGCAAGGAGGGAAGGACGGAAAGAAGTTAAGAAAGAAGGGGAGAAGGAAAGAAGGAAAGAAGGAAGGAAGTATGTATGCTAGGAAACAAGAAAAGAAGGAAAAAAGAATTCCAGGAAGTATTCCAGGAATTATTCCAGGAAGTATTCCAGGAAGTAATCCAGAAAGGAAGGAAGGTAAGAAGGAAGGAAGGTAAGAAGGAAAGAAGGCAGTATGTATTCCAGGAAGGAAGAAATGAAGGAAGGAAGTATTTCAGGAAGCATTACAGGAAGTATTCCAGGAAGTAGTGCGAAATGGAAGGAAGGAAGGATGAAGGAAGGAAGGAAGGAAGTAAGTATTGCAGGAAGTATTCCAGGAAAGAAAGGAAAGAAGCAAGGAGGGAAGGAAGGAAAGAAGTGAAGAAAGAAGGGGAGAAGGAAAGAAGGAAAGAAGGAAGGAAGTATGTGTGCTAGGAAAGAAGAAAAGAAGGAAAAAAGAATTCCAGGTAGTATTCCAGGAAGTATTCCAGGAAGTATTCCCGGAAGTATTCCAGGAAGTATTCCAGAAAGGAAGGAAAGTAAGAAGGAAGGAAGGTAAGAAGGAAAGAAGGAAGTATGTATTCCAAGAAGGAAGAAATGAAGGAAGGAAGTATTTCAGGAAGCATTACAGGAAGTATTCCAGGAAGTAGTCCAAAATGGAAGGAAGGAAGGAAGGAAGGAAGGAAGGAAGGAAGGAAGGAAGGAAGGAAGGAAGGAAGGAAGGAAGGAAGGAAGGAAGGAAGGAAGGAAGGAAGGAAGGAAGGAAGGAAGGAAGGAAGGAAGGAAGGAAGGAAGGAAAGAAGGAAGGAAGGAAGGAAGGAAGGAAGGAAGGAAGGAAGGAAGGAAGGAAGGAAGGAAGGAAGGAAGGAAGGAAGGAAGGAAGGAAGGAAGGAAGGAAGGAAGGAAGGAAGGAAGGAAGGAAGTTAAGAAAGAACGGGAGAAGGAAAGAAGGAAAGAAGGAAGGATGTATGTATGCTCGGAAAGAAGAAAAGAAGGAAAAAAGAATTCCAGGAAGTATTCCAGGAAGTATTCCAGGAAGTAATCCAGAAAGGAAGGAAGGTAAGAAGGAAGGAAGGTAAGAAGGAAAGAAGGAAGTATGTATTCCAGGAAGGAAGAAATGAAGGAAGGAAGTATTTCAGGAAGCATTACAGGAAGTATTCCAGGAAGTAGTCCAAAATGGAAGGAAGGAAGGAAGTATTGCAGGAAGTATTCCAGGAAGGAAGGAAAGAAGCAAGGAGGGAAGGAAGGAAAGAAGTTAAGAAAGAAGGAAAGAAGGAAAGAAGGAAAGAAGGAAAGAAGTATGTATGCTAGAAAAGAAGAAAAGAAGGAAAAAAGAATTCCAGGAAGTATTCCAGGAAGTATCCCAGGAAGTATTCCAGGAAGTATTCCAGGAAGTATTCCAGAAAGGAAGGAAGGTAAGAAGGAAGGAAGGTAATAAGGAAAGAAGGAAGTATGTATTCCAGGAAGGAAGAAATGAAGGAAGGAAGTATTTCAGGAAGCATTACAGGAAGTATTCCAGGAAGTAGTCCAAAACGGAAGGAAGGAAGGAAGGAAGGAAGTATTGCCGGAAGGATTCCAGGAACGAAGGAAAGAAGCAAGGAGGGAAGGAAGGAAAGAAGTGAAGAAAGAAGGGGAGAAGGAAAGAAGGAAAGAAGGAAGGAAGTATGTATGCTAGGAAAGAAGAAAAGAAGGAAAAAAGAATTCCAGGAAGTATTCCAGGAAGTATTCCAGGAAGTATTCCCGGAAGTATTCCCGCAAGTATTCCAGAAAGGAAGGAAGGTAAGAAGGAAGGAAGGTAAGAAGGAAAGAAGGAAGTATGTATTCCAGGAAGGAAGAAATGAAGGAAGGAAGTATTTCAGGAAGCATTACAGGAAATATTCCAGGAAGTAGTCCAAAATGGAAGGAAGGAAGGAAGTATTGCAGGGAGTATTCAAGGAAGGAAGGAAAGAAGCAAGGAGGGAAGGAAGGAAAGAAGTTAAGAAAGAAGGGGAGAAGGAAAGAAGGAAAGAAGGAAGGAAGTATGTATGCTAGAAAAGAAGAAAAGAAGGAAAAAAGAATTCCAGGAAGTATTCCAAGAAGTATTCCAGGAAGTATTCCAGAAAGGAAGGAAGGTAAGAAGGAAGGAAGGTAAGAAGGAAAGAAGGAAGTATGTATTCCAGGAAGGAAGAAATGAAGGAAGGAAGTATTTCAGGAAGCATTACAGGAAGTATTCCAGGAAGTAGTCCAAAATGGAAGGAAGGAAGGAAGGAAGTATTGCAGGAAATATTCCAGGAAGGAAGGAAAGAAGCAATGAGGGAAGGAAGGAAAGAAGTTAAGAAAGAAGGGGAGAAGGAAAGAAGGAAAGAAGGAAGGAAGTATGTATGCTAGGAAAGAAGAAAAGAAGGAAAAAAGAATTCCAGGAAGTATTCCAGGAAGTATTCCAGGAAGTATTCCAGAAAGGAAGGAAGGTAAGAAGGAAGGAAGGTAAGAAGGAAAGAAGGAAGTATGTATTCCAGGAAGGAAGAAATGAAGGAAGGAAGTATTTCAGGAAGCATTACAGGAAATATTCCAGGAAGTAGTCCAAAATGGAAGGAAGGAAGGAAGTATTGCAGGGAGTATTCAAGGAAGGAAGGAAAGAAGCAAGGAGGGAAGGAAGGAAAGAAGTTAAGAAAGAAGGGGAGAAGGAAAGAAGGAAAGAAGGAAGGAAGTATGTATGCTAGAAAAGAAGAAAAGAAGGAAAAAAGAATTCCAGGAAGTATTCCAAGAAGTATTCCAGGAAGTATTCCAGAAAGGAAGGAAGGTAAGAAGGAAGGAAGGTAAGAAGGAAAGAAGGAAGTATGTATTCCAGGAAGGAAGAAATGAAGGAAGGAAGTATTTCAGGAAGCATTACAGGAAGTATTCCAGGAAGTAGTCCAAAATGGAAGGAAGGAAGGAAGGAAGTATTGCAGGAAATATTCCAGGAAGGAAGGAAAGAAGCAATGAGGGAAGGAAGGAAAGAAGTTAAGAAAGAAGGGGAGAAGGAAAGAAGGAAAGAAGGAAGGAAGTATGTATGCTAGGAAAGAAGAAAAGAAGGAAAAAAGAATTCCAGGAAGTATTCCAGGAAGTATTCCCGGAAGTATTCCCGCAAGTATTCCAGAAAGGAAGGAAGGTAAGAAGGACGGAAGGTAAGAAGGAAAGAAGTAAGTATGTATTCCAGGAAGGAAGAAATGCAGAAAGGAAGTATTTCAGGAAGCATTACAGGAAGTATTCCTGGAAGTAGTGCAAAATGGAAGGAAGGAAGGAAGGAAGTATTGCAGGAAGTATTCCAGGAAGGAAGGAAAGAAGCAAGGAGGGAAGGAAGGAAAGAAGTTAAGAAAGAAGGGGAGAAGGAAAGAAGGAAAGAAGGAAAGAAGTATGTATGCTAGGAAAGAAGAAAAGAAGGAAAAAAGAATTCCAGGAAGTATTCCAGGAAGTATCGAAGGAAGTATTCCAGGAAGTAATCCAAGAATGAAGGAAGGTAAGAAGGAAGGAAGGTAAGAAGGAAAGAAGGAAGTATGTATTCCAGGAAGGAAGAAATGAAGGAAGGAAGTATTTCAGGAAGCATTACAGGAAGTATTCCAGGAAGTAGTCCAAAATGGAAGGAAGGAAGGAAGGAAGTATTGCCGGAAGTATTCCAGGAAGGAAGGAAAGAAGCAAGGAGGGAAGGAAGGAAAGAAGTTAAGAAAGAAGGGGAGAAGGAAAGAAGGAAAGAAGGAAGGAAGTATGTATGCTAGGAAAGAAGAAATAAAGGAAAAAAGAATTCCAGGAAGTATTCCAGGAAGTATTCCAGGAAGTATTCCCGGAAGTATTCCAGGAAGTATTCCAGAAAGGAAGGAAGGTAAGAAGGAAGGAAGGTAAGAAGGAAAGAAGGAAGTGTGTATTCCAAGAAGGAAGAAGTGAAGGAAGGAAGTATTTCAGGAAGCATTACAGGAAGTATTCCAGGAAGTAGTCAAAAATCGAAGGAAGGAAGGAAGTATTGCAGGGAGTATTCCAGGAAGGAAGGAAAGAAGCAAGGAGGGAAGGAAGGAAAGAAGTGAAGAAAGAAGGGGAGAAGGAAAGAAGGAAAGAAGGAAGGAAGTATGTATGCTAGGAAAGAAGAAAAGAAGGAAAAAAGAATTCCAGGAAGTATTCCAGGAAGTATCCCAGGAAGTATTCCCGGAAGTATTCCAGGAAGTATTCCAGAAAGGAAGGAAGGTAAGAAGGAAGGAAGGTAAGAAGGAAAGAAGGAAGTATGTATTCCAGGAAGGAAGAAATGAAGGAAGGAAGTATTTCAGGAAGCATTACAGGAAGTTTTCCAGGAAGTAGTCCAAAATGGAAGGAAGGAAGGAAGGAAGTATTGCAGGAAGTATTCCAGGAAGGAAGGAAAGAAGCAAGGAGGAAAGGAAGGAAAGAAGTGAAGAAAGAAGGGGAGAAGGAAAGAAGGAAAGAAGGAAGGAAGTATGTATGCTAGGAAAGAAGAAAAGAAGGAAAAAAGAATTCCAGGAAGTATTCCCGGAAGAATTCCAGGAAGTATTCCAGAAAGGAAGGAAGGTAAGAAGGAAGGAAGGTAAGAAGGGAAGAAGGAAGTATGTATTCCAGGAAGGAAGAAATGAAGGAAGGAAGTATTTCAGGAAGCATTACAGGAAGTATTCCAGGAAGTAGTCCAAAATGGAAGGAAGGAAGGAAGTATTGCAGGAAGTATTCCAGGAAGGAAGGAAAGAAGCAAAAAGGGAAGGAAGGAAAGAAGTGAAGAAAGAAGGGGAGAAGGAAAGAAGGAAAGAAGGAAGGAAGTATGTATGCTAGGAAAGAAGAAAAGAAGGAAAAAAGAATTCCAGGAAGTATTCCAGGAAGTATTCCAGGAAGCAATCCAGAAAGGAAGCAAGGTAAGAAGGAAGGAAGGTAAGAAGGAAAGAAGGAAGTATGTATTCCAGGAAGGAAGAAATGAAGGAAGGAAGTATTTCAGGAAGCATTACAGGAAGTATTCCAGGAAGTAGTCCAAAATGGAAGGAAGGAAGGAAGGAAGTATTGCAGGAAGTATTCCAGGAAGGAAGGAAAGAACCAAGGAGGGAAAGAAGGAAAGAAGTGAAGAAAGAAGGGGAGAAGGAAAGAAGGAAAGAAGGAAGGAAGTATGTATGCTAGGAAAGAAGAAAAGAAGGAAAAAAGAATTCCAGGAAGTATTCCAGGAAGTATTCCAGGAAGTATTCCAGAAAGGAAGGAAGGTAAGAAGGAAGGAAGGTAAGAAGGAAAGAAGGAAGTATGTATTCCAGGAAGGAAGAAATGAAGGAAGGAAGTATTTCAGGAAGCATTACAGGAAATATTCCAGGAAGTAGTCCAAAATGGAAGGAAGGAAGGAAGTATTGCAGGGAGTATTCAAGGAAGGAAGGAAAGAAGCAAGGAGGGAAGGAAGGAAAGAAGTTAAGAAAGAAGGGGAGAAGGAAAGAAGGAAAGAAGGAAGGAAGTATGTATGCTAGAAAAGAAGAAAAGAAGGAAAAAAGAATTCCAGGAAGTATTCCAAGAAGTATTCCAGGAAGTATTCCAGAAAGGAAGGAAGGTAAGAAGGAAGGAAGGTAAGAAGGAAAGAAGGAAGTATGTATTCCAGGAAGGAAGAAATGAAGGAAGGAAGTATTTCAGGAAGCATTACAGGAAGTATTCCAGGAAGTAGTCCAAAATGGAAGGAAGGAAGGAAGGAAGTATTGCAGGAAATATTCCAGGAAGGAAGGAAAGAAGCAATGAGGGAAGGAAGGAAAGAAGTTAAGAAAGAAGGGGAGAAGGAAAGAAGGAAAGAAGGAAGGAAGTATGTATGCTAGGAAAGAAGAAAAGAAGGAAAAAAGAATTCCAGGAAGTATTCCAGGAAGTATTCCCGGAAGTATTCCCGCAAGTATTCCAGAAAGGAAGGAAGGTAAGAAGGACGGAAGGTAAGAAGGAAAGAAGTAAGTATGTATTCCAGGAAGGAAGAAATGCAGAAAGGAAGTATTTCAGGAAGCATTACAGGAAGTATTCCTGGAAGTAGTGCAAAATGGAAGGAAGGAAGGAAGGAAGTATTGCAGGAAGTATTCCAGGAAGGAAGGAAAGAAGCAAGGAGGGAAGGAAGGAAAGAAGTTAAGAAAGAAGGGGAGAAGGAAAGAAGGAAAGAAGGAAAGAAGTATGTATGCTAGGAAAGAAGAAAAGAAGGAAAAAAGAATTCCAGGAAGTATTCCAGGAAGTATCGAAGGAAGTATTCCAGGAAGTAATCCAAGAATGAAGGAAGGTAAGAAGGAAGGAAGGTAAGAAGGAAAGAAGGAAGTATGTATTCCAGGAAGGAAGAAATGAAGGAAGGAAGTATTTCAGGAAGCATTACAGGAAGTATTCCAGGAAGTAGTCCAAAATGGAAGGAAGGAAGGAAGGAAGTATTGCCGGAAGTATTCCAGGAAGGAAGGAAAGAAGCAAGGAGGGAAGGAAGGAAAGAAGTTAAGAAAGAAGGGGAGAAGGAAAGAAGGAAAGAAGGAAGGAAGTATGTATGCTAGGAAAGAAGAAATAAAGGAAAAAAGAATTCCAGGAAGTATTCCAGGAAGTATTCCAGGAAGTATTCCCGGAAGTATTCCAGGAAGTATTCCAGAAAGGAAGGAAGGTAAGAAGGAAGGAAGGTAAGAAGGAAAGAAGGAAGTGTGTATTCCAAGAAGGAAGAAGTGAAGGAAGGAAGTATTTCAGGAAGCATTACAGGAAGTATTCCAGGAAGTAGTCAAAAATCGAAGGAAGGAAGGAAGTATTGCAGGGAGTATTCCAGGAAGGAAGGAAAGAAGCAAGGAGGGAAGGAAGGAAAGAAGTGAAGAAAGAAGGGGAGAAGGAAAGAAGGAAAGAAGGAAGGAAGTATGTATGCTAGGAAAGAAGAAAAGAAGGAAAAAAGAATTCCAGGAAGTATTCCAGGAAGTATCCCAGGAAGTATTCCCGGAAGTATTCCAGGAAGTATTCCAGAAAGGAAGGAAGGTAAGAAGGAAGGAAGGTAAGAAGGAAAGAAGGAAGTATGTATTCCAGGAAGGAAGAAATGAAGGAAGGAAGTATTTCAGGAAGCATTACAGGAAGTTTTCCAGGAAGTAGTCCAAAATGGAAGGAAGGAAGGAAGGAAGTATTGCAGGAAGTATTCCAGGAAGGAAGGAAAGAAGCAAGGAGGAAAGGAAGGAAAGAAGTGAAGAAAGAAGGGGAGAAGGAAAGAAGGAAAGAAGGAAGGAAGTATGTATGCTAGGAAAGAAGAAAAGAAGGAAAAAAGAATTCCAGGAAGTATTCCCGGAAGAATTCCAGGAAGTATTCCAGAAAGGAAGGAAGGTAAGAAGGAAGGAAGGTAAGAAGGGAAGAAGGAAGTATGTATTCCAGGAAGGAAGAAATGAAGGAAGGAAGTATTTCAGGAAGCATTACAGGAAGTATTCCAGGAAGTAGTCCAAAATGGAAGGAAGGAAGGAAGTATTGCAGGAAGTATTCCAGGAAGGAAGGAAAGAAGCAAAAAGGGAAGGAAGGAAAGAAGTGAAGAAAGAAGGGGAGAAGGAAAGAAGGAAAGAAGGAAGGAAGTATGTATGCTAGGAAAGAAGAAAAGAAGGAAAAAAGAATTCCAGGAAGTATTCCAGGAAGTATTCCAGGAAGCAATCCAGAAAGGAAGCAAGGTAAGAAGGAAGGAAGGTAAGAAGGAAAGAAGGAAGTATGTATTCCAGGAAGGAAGAAATGAAGGAAGGAAGTATTTCAGGAAGCATTACAGGAAGTATTCCAGGAAGTAGTCCAAAATGGAAGGAAGGAAGGAAGGAAGTATTGCAGGAAGTATTCCAGGAAGGAAGGAAAGAACCAAGGAGGGAAAGAAGGAAAGAAGTGAAGAAAGAAGGGGAGAAGGAAAGAAGGAAAGAAGGAAGGAAATATGTATGCTAGGAAAGAAGAAAAGAAGGAAAAAAGAATTCCAGGAAGTATTCCAGGAAGTATTCCAGGAAGTAATCCAGAAAGGAAGGAAGCTAAGAAGGAAAGAAAGGTAAGAAGGAAAGAAGGAAGTATGTATTCCAGGAAGGAAGAAATGAAGGAAGGAAGTATTTCAGGAAGCATTACAGGAAGTATTCCAGGAAGTAGTCCAAAATGGAAGGAAGGAAGGAAGGAAGGAAGTATTGCAGGAAGTATTCCAGGAAGGAAGGAAAGAAGCATAGGGGGGAAGGAAGGAAAGAAGTGAAGAAAGAAGGGGAGAAGGAAAGAAGGAAAGAAAGAAGGAAGTATGTATGCTAGGAAAGAAGAAAAAAAGGAAAAAAGAATTCCAGGAAGTATTCCAGGAAGTATCCCAGGAAGTATTCCCGGAAGTATTCCAGGAAGTATTCCAGAAAGGAAGGAAGGTAAGAAGGAAGGAAGGTAAAAAGGAAAGAAGGAAGTATGTATTCCAGGAAGGAAGAAATGAAGGAAGGAAGTATTTCAGGAAGCATTACAGGAAGTATTACAGGAAGTAGTCCAAGATGGAAGGAAGGAAGGAAGGAAGTATTGCAGGAAGTATTCCAGGAAGGAAGGAAAGAAGCAAGGAGGGAAGGAAGGAAAGAAGTTAAGAAAGAAGGGGAGAAGGAAAAAAGGAAAGAAGGAAGGAAGTATGTATGCCAGGAAAGAAGAAAAGAAGGAAAAAAGAATTCCAGGAAGTATTCCAGGAAGTATTCCTGGAAGTATTCCCGGAAGTATTCCAGGAAGTATTCCAGAAAGGAAGGAAGGTAAGAAGGAAGGAATGTAAGAAGGAAAGAAGGAAGTATGTATTCCAGGAAGGAAGAAATGAAGGAAGGAAATATTTCAGGAAGCATTACAGGAAGTATTCAGGGAAGTAGTCCAAAATGGACGGAAAGAAGGATTGCAGGAAGTATTCCAGGAAGGAAGGAAAGAAGCAAGGAGGGAAGGAAGGAGAGAAGTTAAGAAAGAAGGGGAGAAGGAAAGAAGGAATGAAGGAAGGAAGTATGTAGCTAGGAAAGAAGAAAAGAAGGAAAAAAGAATTCCAGGAAGTATGCCAGGGATTATTCCAGGGAGTATTGCAGAAAGGAAGGAAGGTAAGAAGGAAGGAAGGTAAGAAGGAAAGAAGGAAGTATGTATTCCAGAAAGGAAGAAATGAAGGAAGGAAGTATTTCAGGAAGCATTACAGGAAGTATTCCAGGAAGTAGTCCAAAATGGAAGGAAGGAAGGAAGTATTGCAGGAAGAATTCCAGGAACGAAGGAAAGAAGCAAGGAGGGAAGGAAGGAAAGAAGTGAAGAAAGAAGGGGAGAAGGAAAGAAGGAAAGAAGGAAGGAAGTATGTATGCTAGAAAAGAAGAAAAGAAGGAAAAAAGAATTCCAGGAAGTATTCCAGGAAGTATTCCAGGAAGTATTCCAGAAAGGAAGGAAGGTAATAAGGAAGGAAGGTAAGAAGGAAAGAAGGAAGTATGTATTCCAGGAAGAAAGAAATGAAGGAAGGAAGTATTTCAGGAAGCATTACAGGAAGTATTCCAGGAAGTAGTCCAAAATGGAAGGAAGGAAGGAAGGAAGGAAGTATTGCAGGAAGTATTCCAGGAAGGAAAAAAGAAGCAAGGAGGGAAGGAAGGAAAGAAGTGAAGAAAGAAGGGGAGAAGGAAAGAAGGAAAGAAGGAAGGAAGTATGTATGCTAGGAAAGAAGAAAAGACTGAAAAGAGAATTCCAGGAAGTATTCCAGGAAGTATTCCAGGAAGTATTCCCGGAAGTATTCCAGGAAGTATTCCAGAAAGGAAGGAAGGTAAGAAGGAAGGAAGGTAAGAAGGAAAGAAGGAAGTGTGTATTCCAGGAAGGAAGAAGTGAAGGAAGGAAGTATTTCAGGAAGCGTTACAGGAAGTATTCCAGGAAGTAGTCAAAAATCGAAGGAAGGAAGGAAGTATTGCAGGGAGTATTCCAGGAAGGAAGGAAAGAAGCAAGGAGGGAAGGAAGGAAAGAAGTGAAGAAAGAAGGGGAGAAGGAAAGAAGGAAAGAAGGAAGGAAGTATGTATGCTAGGAAAGAAGAAAAGAAGGAAAAAAGAATTCCAGGAAGTATTCCAGGAAGTATCCCAGGAAGTATTCCCGGAAGTATTCCAGGAAGTATTCCAGAAAGGAAGGAAGGTAAGAAGGAAGGAAGGTAAGAAGGAAAGAAGGAAGTATGTATTCCAGGAAGGAAGAAATGAAGGAAGGAAGTATTTCAGGAAGCATTACAGGAAGTTTTCCAGGAAGTAGTCCAAAATGGAAGGAAGGAAGGAAGGAAGTATTGCAGGAAGTATTCCAGGAAGGAAGGAAAGAAGCAAGGAGGAAAGGAAGGAAAGAAGTGAAGAAAGAAGGGGAGAAGGAAAGAAGGAAAGAAGGAAGGAAGTATGTATGCTAGGAAAGAAGAAAAGAAGGAAAAAAGAATTCCAGGAAGTATTCCCGGAAGAATTCCAGGAAGTATTCCAGAAAGGAAGGAAGGTAAGAAGGAAGGAAGGTAAGAAGGGAAGAAGGAAGTATGTATTCCAGGAAGGAAGAAATGAAGGAAGGAAGTATTTCAGGAAGCATTACAGGAAGTATTCCAGGAAGTAGTCCAAAATGGAAGGAAGGAAGGAAGTATTGCAGGAAGTATTCCAGGAAGGAAGGAAAGAAGCAAAAAGGGAAGGAAGGAAAGAAGTGAAGAAAGAAGGGGAGAAGGAAAGAAGGAAAGAAGGAAGGAAGTATGTATGCTAGGAAAGAAGAAAAGAAGGAAAAAAGAATTCCAGGAAGTATTCCCGGAAGTATTCCAGGAAGTATTCCAGAAAGGATGGAAGGTAAGAAGGAAGGAAGGTAAGAAGGAAAGAAGGAAGTATGTATTCCAGGAAGGAAGAAATGAAGGAAGGAAGTATTTCAGGAAGCATTACAGGAAGTATTCCAGGAAGTAGTCCAAAATGGAAGGAAGGAAGGAAGGAAGTATTGCAGGAAGTATTCCAGGAAGGAAGGAAAGAACCAAGGAGGGAAAGAAGGAAAGAAGTGAAGAAAGAAGGGGAGAAGGAAAGAAGGAAAGAAGGAAGGAAATATGTATGCTAGGAAAGAAGAAAAGAAGGAAAAAAGAATTCCAGGAAGTATTCCAGGAAGTATTCCAGGAAGTAATCCAGAAAGGAAGGAAGCTAAGAAGGAAAGAAAGGTAAGAAGGAAAGAAGGAAGTATGTATTCCAGGAAGGAAGAAATGAAGGAAGGAAGTATTTCAGGAAGCATTACAGGAAGTATTCCAGGAAGTAGTCCAAAATGGAAGGAAGGAAGGAAGGAAGGAAGTATTGCAGGAAGTATTCCAGGAAGGAAGGAAAGAAGCATAGGGGGGAAGGAAGGAAAGAAGTGAAGAAAGAAGGGGAGAAGGAAAGAAGGAAAGAAAGAAGGAAGTATGTATGCTAGGAAAGAAGAAAAAAAGGAAAAAAGAATTCCAGGAAGTATTCCAGGAAGTATCCCAGGAAGTATTCCCGGAAGTATTCCAGGAAGTATTCCAGAAAGGAAGGAAGGTAAGAAGGAAGGAAGGTAAAAAGGAAAGAAGGAAGTATGTATTCCAGGAAGGAAGAAATGAAGGAAGGAAGTATTTCAGGAAGCATTACAGGAAGTATTACAGGAAGTAGTCCAAGATGGAAGGAAGGAAGGAAGGAGGTATTGCAGGAAGTATTCCAGGAAGGAAGGAAAGAAGCAAGGAGGGAAGGAAGGAAAGAAGTTAAGAAAGAAGGGGAGAAGGAAAAAAGGAAAGAAGGAAGGAAGTATGTATGCCAGGAAAGAAGAAAAGAAGGAAAAAAGAATTCCAGGAAGTATTCCAGGAAGTATTCCTGGAAGTATTCCCGGAAGTATTCCAGGAAGTATTCCAGAAAGGAAGG